>OY744555.1:42349500-42367000 GCA_963556195.1 Sepiola atlantica
GCAATCGATATTAAAAAAGTAGTTGTATTGTGTAAATTAAATAAGGCTTGTCTGTATATATATATATATATATATATAATATGTGTGTGTGAAACGGTTTTTGAACCCAGTAAAATAGTGAGACTTTTTTAAATAAACATATCATTCACACACGAATCTATACCAGGATTATAGACAATATTGTTTTTGAAAGCACAGACTCAAGCGACACCACGTCGTTTTAAAATAGAAAGAAATGAAGAAAATATATTGTCCATCATCCCGATGAGGATTTTTGTGTGAATCGAAAATTTGAACTTTAAACAAATAATATGTTTATTTAAAAAAAAAACGTCTCTGCATTTTATTGGTTTCAAATTACAAAATTTAAATGCATTCTATACAGTGCAAACAATTTAATAATACTAATATATATATATATATATATATATATATATATATATATATATATATATATATATCGTACATGTATTGTATTAGTTTCTGTAAATGTAAATCCGTAGAAACTCAAGTGTTTATAAAAAGTGCTCAATAACAAGTAGAGCTGTTTATAAGTATAAATGTTTATTTATACAAACATTATTAGTTACATATATGCATACATGTTTCGGTTGCACTTTTCCCAGAAAGTAAACCTCATCAGACCAAGAATTTTCGAGAAATGGATGGATTGGAAGAATTTTCTCTCCTAAATAACTCTTTTGGGGATTTAGTATTTTCTATTTCTTATGAATTAGTATCGGATTACCTATTCCACTTGCTGACCTTTATTGCTAGTGGTTGTCCCTTTTATTACCCTTTATGGCGTCTCCATCCCCTTTTTCCTGTCCTTATTTTATTGTTCCCTACTTTCTGGCCTACCCAGTTTTACAGACTGACTCCAGTATAAATATCTTATCTATATATCAAGAATCACACATATATAAACAAACTCTAATAGATACCCAAACACACCTTAATAAACAAACAGAAAAATAAACAGATATTGATATACATACACATCTAAACATGGACACACACACAGATCCACTATCAATCAAGCATATATTCAAAATACATACGTGCTTATAAATATATTCTAGATGTATATTCAATAAAAAAATAAAAATATTCTAGATATATATTCACTACACACATCCATACGTCTACACAAACTCACACATATACATCTATATGCACCTACACACGCATATCTATACACATACACACACATATATATATATATACACATACATACAGATACATGTATACACACGCACACACACATATACATGCACATATATACAGACACACATATATATACATATATATATATATATATATATATATATATATATATATATATATATATATATATATATATATACACACATAAACCATACATATTTATGTGCCTTTGGGGAGGAGTAAGTTTATTGCCTACTGCCTGAGCCGCCTCTACTGGGGAAGGCCGACGGAGCTGCCCTGGCATTTTTTGTAGGCCAGAATGCTCACTTTCTCGGGCGCTGGCTTTTCAAATCCCGCTTTCCCGACCTTGTGTCACATCTTACCTTGTGGGAGGAAGATAAATAGAAGCGAATGTGGAGTTATGTAAATGTGAATCGGGGGCGAGATTGCTGAACGTGTTACATAGATTTGACAGCATCATTCGTAATGGGACATTTTTACCGCAAACCGGTGAATATTACCTGATGAATGGGGCAATTGAAAATGCCAAATCGATAATTAAACTTGTATGACAGGATTTTATGGTCATATTTAAAGGCGATTTAAGCAGCAAACAACGCGGAACGACGTGGAAGTAATACGAATCGAGTGAATAATGGTTTTAATCTGTATTTTTTTGAAAGACTTAAAGAATGTAATTTGGTGTGTTCATTATATCTTCCATCGCTTATGTTTCTAATCTAACATTCTCTCTTCATCTCTATCATTCTCTCTTCATCTCTATCATTCTCTCTTCATCTCTATCATTCTCTATATCTCTAATAATGATATGTTCAAATATAACTACTCCCCCGAACCCGTTTGAGATAGATATTATTTTTATAAACTCTAAAATATTATTGACCACTATTATTATTTTTATTATTATTATTATTACCATTATTATTATCATTATTATTATTATTATTATTATTATTATTATTACTATTATTATTAATAATTAATAACGCCAGCATTTTCAAGTTACTCTTTTAGTTATATATTTTTAATATTTTTTAATATTTTTTAGTATTTTTTAGTATTTTTATTTACTTCATTTATTATTATTTTCATTATTTCACCTCAATTATTAGGGGTATCTATTATTATTATTATTATTATTATTATTATTATTATTACTATTACTACTACTACTGTTATTGCCACCATTATGACTACTTCTATAATTTTTCACTATCATCATTACTATTGGTAAGATTACTGGGATTACCACTCTGATTACTGTTGTCTGTTAAACCACTATTTTTATATGATCAGCATTATTGCAACCATTAACCCATATCATAATATCGGCAAACATTATCTTATCATTATTTAATATTATTATGATAATCACTACCCCCTAGGATTCCTAATATTCCTTAATTATTCTATTTCTTTCCTAAACTATTATTTTTATAAACTCTAAAATATTATTGACAACTATTATTATTTTTATTATTATTATTATTACCATTATTATTATCATTTTTATTATTATTATCATTATTATTATTACTATTATTATTAATAATTAATAACGCCAGCATTTTCCAGTTATTCTTTTTAATATTTTTTGGTATTTTTTAGTATTTTTATTATACTTCATTTATTATTATTTTCATTATTTCACCTCAATTATTAGGGGTATCTATTATTATTATTATTATTATTATTATTATTATTATTATTATTATTATTATTATTATTATTATTATTATTATTATTATTATTATTATTACTACTACTATTCCTGTTACATTTAACGAATATACTTATTTATTCAAATTAACTCCAGACAAATTATAAAGACAATATAAACCCAGAACCGCGACACATTTTATCACCGCCCCAACCAATATAACAATCAGCCCAGTTAGCACGCACGCATACTACAGTTCACTTGGAAAAATACATTTATAAACTCGACGGATTTTTGACACCTAATTCGTGCATGTCTACCACCCCCCTCCTTCCCTCCCGATCTAAATCAACAGACGCCCTCTCTCTCTCCTTCTTTTTCTTTTTCTTTTTTCCTCTATGTGTCTCTCCCCTCATCATTATTTGTTCCTCTTTCCACCATATATTTTTATTTTTTTATTTATTTATTTATTTATTTATTTATTTATTTATTTATTTATTTGCCCTGTCTGTTTCAGATTCTAGACCTTAGATTTTTAGATTTTTTAATTTTTAATTTTTAATTTTAATTTTTTAACGGCTTTAATTTTTGAAATGTTAAATTTCTTTCCTTCTTCTTCTCTTTCTCTACCCCTCCACTTCATTCTCTCCAAATATGATCTGAGGTTAAGATCGGATTCTAACTCTGCCTGATGAGATCTCAGTTTATAGTAACTGTTGATCGATAACATCGACATGCCAGTGTCGCAGATTTTGTACATGTCTGTGTAAATAAAATTATCATATATATATATATATATATATATATATATATATATATATATATATATACGTGTATATATAGTTCTTCGAGGTATGTTGAAAAATCTATTTGAGAGCTAATATCCAAATTATTTATTTTTAAATTATACGTTACATACTTCAGAGACAAGCAATCATTTCATTGAACTTGATTGATATTTTAGTGTCGTTTTAAAACTGTCGTGTACGAAGCCAAAGTCAAATCCGGTGTAAACTCCAACAAAAAATAAATTTACATCGGAATGACTACAAATAGAGGCTCTACCTGTACACTAAAAATAGAAAAATCGGGTGAAATATATGTCATATCTTTATCAACCACCATACTGGCGTTTAGACTTTACAGTACTCATTACCATATTAAATTGTAAAACATAGATAAACAAAAACTTCCTACCTCTAGGAATTTCCACTTATGCACAACTGAACAATTCAAGATCCTACATGCAATCAATAACCTTTCTATAATTTGTATGAACCTCAAAACGGAAATCTTCAAAAATTCGACATGCAATCAATAAATTTTCTATAATCTGTATGAACTCAACACGGAGGTCTTCAAAAAATTCGACATGCAATCAATAACCTTACTATAATCTGTATGAACATCAAAACGGAGATCTTCAAATATTTGACATGCAATCAATAACCTTTCTATAATCTGTATGAACAGCAAAACGGAGATATTCAAAAATTTGACATGCAATCAATAACCTTTCTATAATCTGTATGAACACAATACGGAGATCTTCAAAAATTCGACATGCAATCAATAACCTTTCTATAATCTGTATGAACACAAAACGGAGATCTTCAAATATTTGACATGCAATCAATAACCTTTCTATAATCTGTATGAACATCAAAACGGAGATCTTCAAAAATTCGACATGCAATCAATAACCTTTCTATAATCTGTATGAACAACAAAACGGAGATCTTCAAAAATTTGACATGCAATCAATAACCTTTCTATAATCTGTATGAACACAAAACGGAGATCTTCAAAAATTCGACATGCAATCAATAACCTTTCTATAATCTGTATGAACATCAAAACGGAGATCTTCAAAAATTTGACATGCAATCAATAACCTTTCTATAATCTGTATGAACACAAAACGGAGATCTTGAAAAATTCGACATGCAATCAATAACCTTTCTATAATCTGTATGAACACAAAACGGAGATCTTCAAAAATTCGACATGCAATCAATAACCTTACTATAATCTGTATGAACATCAAAACGGAAGTCTTCAAAATATTCGACATGCAATCAATAACCTTTCTATAATCTATATGAACCTCAAAACGGAGATCTTCAAAAATTCGACATGCAATCAATAACCTTTCTATAATCTGTATGAACATCAAAACGGAGATCTTCAAAAATTCGACATGCAATCAATAACCTTTCTATAATCTGTATGAACATCAAAACGGAGGTCTTCAAAAAATTATACACAGAAGAAAATTTCTACTAGCTAAATGCACTCACAACGAAAATATACAACTATGGAAAAGTATTATTCATACATTCATTTTAAGAACTCCACACACTTTTTTAAAATATAAGGTCTACATGCCCTGCTCCAAGATTCTACCAAATATTATCAAATTAATCCATTATATAAAATACAACTCCTCCCCCGGTAGATTATATTATACTGATCACATCCACATTTCCATTACTAATCTAAATCTACGTTCGCAACCTCGTAATCCCGACATCACAAATAACATAAATTATAAGATACGTCATTATATTCCCAAAAAATCAAACATTTATATATATTAAGTCTTACTTGTTTAATAGCTATAAATATATTCATCGAATACTCTTAAGAAACAAAATAAATATGACCAAGAGTTGAACATTACAGATCAATACAAACCCTCCAAACGTTATTATAGACAGAGTTTATTAAATACAAACTAACCTATACAAGCACCACACAATGATATCAATCTTATGTTGACTTATCTCCTTATTTTGAATAGCCTTTTAAGAACCCTTTTTCACTGATAAAGATCACCCCTCTATTAACACTAAGCCCCACATAGCTAATTAACTAAACTTATAACAATAGCCTTACACTCAAATAAAAGTACTATCAAAACATCATAAAAAGTAATACAAATATAACACTTAAATCATTTAATCACCCTCACAAAATATCTAACTCACCTACCACGCACGATCCATCTAAATATGAATATATCATTGAGGAAAAGAAACATACAACATCTATTAGCGATAATGTAATTATTCTAAATAATACTAAATTACGATTAAGACCGATATAAACATACAGTCTGCCTCTAAACGGACGCAGGAGTGTATTCACCCGAAGACATTACGGTAATCTTTGAACTCCATTCTTCGATTTCTTTTCATTTCGTGAGTCGCTGATTATTTGAATATGTTCAAACGACCTTTATTAATAACAATAAAAGGCCAGTCTATTTCAATGAAACCAGGGTATGTTTCTAAAGTATGTAATGTATAGTTTTTAAATTAATAAGTTGTACATATATATATATATATATATATATATATATATATGATCAGACAGTTTTGAAACATAATTGCCACAAAATTGGAGGAAGTTACAAATCTTGTTTCGAGTGGTTGTACACCCAATAGCAATACACAATTCTTTAAACCTTTACATATAAGATCTTAAAAAGCAAATTTAAAATCGACCAAATCTATTCCATATCTATCACTATCTCTCTATCGATCGATCTCTATCGATATGTTTAATGAATAGCTGAAAGCACTTAGTCTACTTAATTTAAAATCCATTAAGATTGGAAAGGTGTCTAAATATCTTCATTTATGTATTGATATAAGAACAGTTAATTAGATTGAACAAGACTTGAAACGGTTTCAACTTCCGCTTTCAGGTAATAATCACAATATGAGATAATTAAGAAAATAATGACAACATTTCTATTAATTATATATATATATATATATATATATATATAAGTATTTCATGAATTTTATAAGGAGATGTAATTTTTTATGTATCAATTTTCAGTATTTACTTCAACAGTGCTCGATACGTACATAAAGCTAGGTAGTAAGCTATGAAAATATATGTATGGCTATGAAGCTACACAAAGGCTCCCGCGTTTCATCCCCGGGGGTAATCTTCAGGCTAAAATTTTAGTCTGAAGATTACCCCCGGGGATGAAACGCGGGAGCCTTTGTGTAGCTTAATAGCCATAAATATATTTTCATAGCTTACTATATATATATATATATATATATATATATATATATGATAAAACATAGAAATAATATTCCGACGTAATGGTAAATGAAAAAGTAAAACCAACAATATTAGTTATGCATTCATCAATGTTTCTTCTTTATTTCAAGACTTCTTCAGGTGATTTGTCTGGAAAAAAAAAGTACAAATAGTTGAAACAGTTAAGTACTACCCACTCCCAATTATTGACAATACTTTAGCATCGCTGGATTCAGCAACATATTTTTTTATGTTAGATGATAAGTAAGGTAAATTATATGACTAAGGCATGAAAGATAACCTGAGTACTCAATTACGGATGAAATAGCATACTATTTTTTTAAATAACGCTCTACATTAATTCGAGTAGCAATTGATACCCGCGATTTTTAGGTAACAATATAAATCCAACTGCTAAGGCTAGAAGATTCTTCTGTCTTTTGTTTTAAAGAAAAACTAGTTCACACAAATGTCTGTTTAACTATTTGAGTGTTCGTGTGCTTCAGGAATTTCCCATTAGTGATGAAAGTTTACGATTCCTTTTATGGAACATTCTGGTCATTAAAACCAAGCCCTACTTATGAATGAAGAGACCATTACGAATATCAAAGACGACAGTTTGTCAGCATTCTTTTCGGATCTGCCTTGCTAATTGTCAACCTTATCCGAAAATGCCATTTAAGTTAGTAACTGTCATACGCGTCTTTGGAGTTCACGGTGGTTAAGTGGATATCGACGCGGACTCAATACCTGGGTGTTCCAAGTTCGAATCCAGTCGGTTGCACAGCACCACTTTCACTTATGAATGTTGGCAACCTTCTCGTGGTTATTCCAGTAAGTGCCCGATGTCTTTCCATACAGATTTCTAACTAGAAAAACATCGGGAAAACTAATGCCAACACCAGAATCATATGATTCACGCGAAATAAGAAGATGCGCATCTTTTACAAGAATTCGCACAATTCGTCTGCAATAACGGCTGCTCTACTTGTTGAGAACGCACTTTCAAAGAGTCATTTAATATAACTGTAATCACAAAAATAAAATATTTTATAACGATTTAACAAATGTAGCGTACATGCACCTTCTCTTCGTGCGGGCATTGCAGAACCATGCTGGAAGTAAAGTAGCCTCGTTGTGGAGACAAGGAGTCGTAGAAAGGACACACCAGCAGCTTTGTAACCCAGCCACCTATGTTCATCTGTTTCGGTTGTAATAAGGACTTTCACTTTTACATCTAACTAGACAGACATAGTACACAAAAAAGAAAGACGCCTTTAATGATGTGAATTACGGAATTAAAATCGAATGTCCGACTATTTGAAAATTTATCTGCTCGAACATTTAACCCGATTTCTGTATTTTTATTGATATTTTGATTCACTTACTTATGGTACGCCCATGGATTACTACAAACTACCAGCAGTAATGGAGGATTCCCTACAAACTGAGTGAAAGCAATTGTTTTCAGTATATCCTTTTTTTCCATTCAACTTAATATCATTTACTATCACGGACTTTACACACAAGTAAACATCAGCCATTGCTCACTGGTAATACCAAGTGATGATACCTGAAGTCTGAGTTACAACAAATCTCCACAGATTTCTAGCACTCCCAACTCTTCCAATAACCGTTAGAAAATACTTGTCGGCTATGTAATGTATCTTGTATTTAAGTGACAATAACCCTTCTTCAGAATTTCAATTCTTTACGTTCCCTTAAGTGGAGGTCGAAAATAGAGTTTTAAATCTTAGATCTTTCCTATACTCCTCACGCCTATTTTATATTGCACCAGCCGACGTTCTTTAAACGGCGTTATTTTTTTCATGGCAGGGGAGCCTGTGTCATATTATGCGAATTTTCTTACATATCTATCCTGATATTTCACTGCTTTTTGATTTGTGTAACGTTTGTGTATATGTCTATTTGTGTTGACGCAATATTATTCTATGTAAACTGACCAGTTAGTCGGTATTCCCTTGCTATGTAGGTTGACTTCCGCACTCGAGGGTTTTTTAATATTTCAGCTGTTATCATCAGTGCCGTTATTTTCATGGTGGCAACCATTTCTACGATTTCAATTGATACTATTTGCCAATTTGTCATCATTTTAAAATTATAGACAAGTACCTTTATTACCTAACAGGTCTGCGTTTTATATTATTTTTGGCGAATTTGCTGCATACATTATGATGTGGTTTTCCGTATTGTAATTCTGTCGACATTATCTACATTTAATGTGTACCTGCTTCTTGTCATTCCTGTAGTTCGTTATGATGGAAGTGGCTGTCAGTAGCGAGTCCCTTTCTCTGTACCAGTGTGGTTTCCATAGAATTGTCCATATGGCTTATCTCGCTATTTTTAGACCCGCCTTATAAATCGTCCATGTAGTAAGTTTCTCGTGCCATATTGCATTTACCGACTTTGGATTCCAATTTCTCAGTCTAGTGGACTTTAGTGGTGCTTTTGACGGTAATAATGGCCTCTTACCATTCTCTGATATGTTTAGTTATAGTTCTTTTATCGCGTTATCATGCTCTCTTAGATAGCTAGCAGTCTTCCATCTCACCGTTGTACGTAGAGTATTTAAGAATTCGCGTAATATTCTACAATCATTTTTATAAGTAAAAGTTATTTACATGTATCTTTAACCAATTCTTTCCATGTAGGTTTATATGTTTTAAGTCAAATGTATCAAGAGAAAATTGGGTTTCCAACAAAATCTTCTGATTAATCTTTCTGTTATTTTTATGTAACGTTATATCATTTTGTTTGGTATTGTCATCTTTTTAACAGACGTTCTATCGTGAGCTTTTTCCAAGTTCATTTTATAAATGTTAATCCTAATAGTTTATCTGACGAACTTGACAGTTCTCGGCTAAGATATTACTAGTATATATTATATATTCATGTTATGAAATGATATATCATGTATATATCAGTTGCAGTATATACTTCTCTGATGTACACTACCGATTTGCCACAGAATTTGCGAAGATGAGCATAAAAGTTAACGTTGATAATTCAACCATGGAAATACCTTTAGAAATATTTTTATCTCAAGCAAAAAACATAGAATTACTGGTAGGAGACACTTAATCCTGATATTGAAATGCAAAGCATAATTTTATCTAAAAATACATAAATACAAGTCTATAAAATGAATAGTTTTAATTGGTTGGATGCTAATGCAAATACGATATTCGGTGAAAAAAGCTTAGAGAGGTAAATAAGGGGCAGGTAACTCTTACCACGAATTTTAAGCAAGATTTTCCAGTAATCAAAACTGATGGCTTTAATTGGCGTTGCATATGTTGCTACTGTGCAAGGAGAACGTCGATTAGACATGAAAGGGTTAGGGTTAGGATTTAGGGTTAAAGTTAAGGTTAGGGTAGGGGTTAGGGTTTAGGGTTAGGGTTAGACAAATATTGTTCGAAAGCTAGAGCTGTTGTGGAGAGTTACTTGCCCCTTATTTAACTCTCCAACACTAAAAGACAAAAACAACTTTTTTTCGGCTTTTTATTATACAAGCACCTGATATTCTCATGCAAGGCAGTGCACAATGTTAATATTCACAGTTAGCCAGAGGAATCTGTCTTGGAGTATAACAAAAATATGTGTGTGTTGTTTACTTGCAATACTTATATTGCATATTACTAATATGTTTTCCCCCTGGATCATTTGTTTAGGTCTGAAAACAGCCAATAGTCGACAAGGCCAGATTTGAATAATTAGGTGAATACGAAAGCAACTCTAAGTGTCATTCATGTAGTTCCGCCACCGTTCCGATCGGCTGGAACTTTCCTAGAAAGAGAACCCTTTCTTATTCATTTGTGACCGTATTTTTGCTATTTCTTTTTTCACAAGCACTAATAATAATGGTATATAATTTGTTCTTCATTATGTGGTTTTCCATATTGTAATTTTGTGGGCATTATCTACATATACTGTTTACCTGGTTCTGGTCAATATTGACTTTCCGGTAGTTCGTAATGATCGAGTGGCTGTCAGTATCGAGTCCCTTTTTCTGTACAAGTGTGGTTTCCATAGTATTGCCCCTATGGATTATTTCGCTATTTTTGAGGCCATCATTATAAATCGTCCATGTAGTAAGTTTCGCTTGCATTTACCGGCTGTTGATTCCAATTTCTCAGACATCTATAGTCGATTTTCAATAAATACAAGTCTATGAAACTAATAGTTTTAATTGGTTGGATACTAATGCAAATTCGATAGTCTTATGCAGGCAGTGTACACTGTTAATATTCAAAGTTAGCCAGAGGAATCTGTCTCCGAGTATAGCAAAAATAGTCGATAGGGCCGGATTTGTATAATAAGGTTGATACGAAAGCAATTCGAAGTGTCATTTCCCCCCGTTTCGATCGGCTTGAACGGGTGCATTTCTCCTTGAAAGAGATCCATTTCTTATTCATATGTGACCGTATTTTTGCAATTTCTTCTTTTTACAAGCACAAATAATAATGCTATATGATTTGTACTCTCTTTTAGATGATAATCGATGAACAACATCATTCTCTCATCCTAAAATATAAAGGCCACAACTTTGACACTTTAGTCGGCTTTTACCTGCCACTGTCCGATCCACTGACAACCAATGCAGTAAATTGCTTTATCCATGTTCCATCCATTGTCATATATCAACACACACACATAATTTCGTGTCGAAACTGTTGCAAACAATGCTCTGAATCATCGATATGTTGTAGATTTTTACTTATTGTAGGCAAATGCGGGACCCAATTTCAACACAACTTTCACATTGACAGATGTTGATACCACATTGGTAATAAACTCTCTATTGATATCTTAAAATAGTCTAGTATTTCATGCAAATTCCATTTAACATCAGCCGAAATAAGTGTGTAGGCGTTCCTTTTATTTTTTTTTCATAAATCACTGCCGAATTTGGACGATCTGAGCGTTCAACATCTGTCGTGTCTGTACGATCGCACGTAAGCATAACAACTATTAACCGTTGTTTATGACGGAGAAGAGTTCGAATAATGCTTATAAAGGCATTGCTTAAATAGTGATCCGTTATGTATTGTTTAATTAAATATTAAAACTAATTTATATGTAATATAATATAGTTATACATATATATATATATATATATATATATATATATGCACATACACACACATATATATATATATACACATATATATATATATACACATATATATGTACACATATATATATATATATATATATATATATATATATATATATATATATGTGCGTATATATATATATGGGAAATGAAAAAAGGACAAACCAAGAGATATTTTTTTATATATCTATCAACGTTTCGTGTTTATTTGTAAGACTTCCTCAGTATCATAATTTTAAGAAAAATGTCATGCAAATATATTGAAATATTGGGTTGACATGATGGGTTGATTAGACAAATTAATAGCCGTGGCTCTTGGTTTTTCCTTTTACATTTCCCATTACGTCGGATTACTCTCAATCTTTCCTTTCTCATATATATATATATATATATATATATATATATATATATACATATATCGATAAATACATTCATGCATATACATACACCCGAAAAGATATACATGTATACGTACTATTTGATACTATGTACATCGATTGATCTTGTGTTAAACTATTTTCTGACCGAAATCAAAGTGATAGATAACGGTCTAACGGGCCTTTAGGGAAACGTTTTTACAAACTGATCAACTAGTGACCTCGGCCAAAGAGATGAAACAAATACGCCAATAATAAAAGATAATTTTATAATTATATGGGCTTCGCTCATATCTTTGATTCTATAACATTGTCTGTTTCGCGAAAATATCTTTTAAATGATATGGGGCTGATTTTGTGAGCTTTGGAAAGTTAGTTAATTATACCCCACGTATCTTCTCTCTCTCTCGCTCTCTCTCTCTCTCTCTCTCTCTCTCTCTCTCTCTCCGTCTATCTCACTATATATATATATATGTATGGGAAGAGAAGGATGAAGGTAATCCGACGTGATGGTAAAATGAAAAAGGAAAACCAAAAACTGGATGTTTTTTTATGTGTACATCAACGTTTCGTCTTTATTTATAAGACTTCATCAGGATGATGATATAGGGAAAAGATATCATGCAAGCACGGATACATGTAGGGTAGACATGTTGGGAAGAAAAATAAAATGAAAAATAATGGCAGCGTCTAGCTGGACATCCGTACTTGTTAGAGAATGAAAAATGAGTGGGAGAAAAAAGGGGAAGGGTGGAGGGAGCAAGGACTACTGTGGCTGGCGATGAGAGAAAGAGGTGGGGGATGAGCAGGGGTAAAATGGATGGCAGAGAGAGATTGGAGGAAGAGGGGGAGGGGGTGTATGACCAGATGGCTGTGGTCGAGATTGAAGGGGAAGAGTGAGTTGGAATGTTTGTGTGTGTGGGGTGTATGCAGGGAAATGGGGATGGGTAGAGAGGGAGGGGGGGCTGTGATTTTGGTGGATGGGCGAAAGTTATGGTCTTAGAGAGCGTTTGAAGAAAAATGAGGGAATTTAAGAAGAGGTATGGGAGAAAATGGATGAGGGGGGGAAGAGGGAGGATTTTTCGTGATAGGGTGTGAAATATTTGAAATATTTGGAAAATGATAGCAATGAGTGAGGGATTGGAGTGGGTGGGGGAGGGGGGTGATTGAAAGGGTGGGTGAGGAATATATTTGAAATATTTGGAACATGAGAAAGTTTATTTGGACTGTAGTATTAAAAATGTGAGGGAAAAAAATGAGGAAAAATAAGAGAAGATTCAGGGAGAAAAGGGAAGGGTGTGGGTGAATGGAAGAGTGTCATAAGGTTAGAGATGAAAATAAAAGTTAGCCATGATCAGGCAAAAGACTTTGTTCTGTGAGGATGATCTTGCTTATTAAGGGTGATAGGTTAAAGAAACCATTTCGCTGCTTGATAGTAGTGGAGGATGTGATGAGTGCAGTTTCCAATAATCTTCGCCGAGATTTGTTGTGGATGTGTTTAGTGATTTTGGCTTGTTCAAATTTGAATGCATGACCATATTCTAGAGCATGGGAGAAAAGTGCACTAAGAGGGTTGTTGTTTTTTATATCCCTTTTATGTTCATTTAATCGTTTCTTTAATTCACGTTGTGTTTCTCCCACGTAGAATTGATGGCAATCATTGCAAGGGACAGTGTATAAGCCGGCATAACACATAACAAATCGAAATGAATGGCTGACACGATATTTTGCACTAATCGAAATACAATATTTCAAGATTTATTGGCCATTAGTTCATGATTACACCGAGAGTCATGATAAAGAATTATGTACGGGTCAGGCATGTGCAGATCGCTCAAATTGATTGCAACGATTATATGTGAGGATAATTGACCAATAGAAATGATAAAGAAAATAATAATATTCAACCATAAAACAGTTTAGTCGTTTTAGCTATTGTTTCATAGTAAAAGTTGAAATAAGTATTTTATCCAAATCAAACTATCGTATTACTTCGACCGTCATATTTTTACTGTTTGTTTATATTCAGATGATATTTAAAACGATCGAGATCCATTAACGTTAAGCTTTTAATTAAAGAAAATTTGTTGTAATTTTAGAAATTAGTGACAAACAAATTATATGAAACAATAAATAATTGAACAGCCACGTTCCCTTAAATTTAACATTTCGTCGAACTTCTATTCAATTACAAATATGCTGTGTGAAAATATATCTTGATGTATATATTTCTTAGCGTTTATGCATTTTGTCTCATTCGTGCAAATCATGTAGTATATTTATGGTTTTACAAAGATATGCACACACATAAATATCACACAAACACACCAGCCCATATATATATATATATATATATATATATATATATATAAATCAGGTTCATATCATATTTCAATAACCATGTTTTTATTTTATTATTTTTATTTTTATTTTTTACATTTCAACAAATTTGGAAATATAAAAAAATAAAATCAAACATAATAGAATAAAATCATGGTTATTGGAATATAATATGAACCTGATTTATATTTGTTCTCCTGTCACTAATTGCCAATCATCGAGCTGAATCTTTTAAGGAGACTACAAAGTAAACGGGCACTGATGGTGTATGCTAATACATATATTGTCATAAATAATTATATATATATATATATATATATATATATATATATATATACAGGGTGATTCATAAGTAACTTAGCATTTTATATTTGAAATTCTAAAGTTGAAAAATACGGTAATACTAAACAGAAAGTTTATTAAACAAATTCATTTATAAGAGTTTAAAACTACAGCAGATTTTCAAAATATTCACCTTCATTCTGCATGCATAGCCTCATTCTTTTTTGCAAGGAATTTACGACTCTTTGTAGCATATTTGTTTATGAAATAAATATTTATAGAAACAAATATATAAACGAACAAATTTAAAATTACAAATAGCAGTAATTAGAAAGTAAGATAACAATTATCAAAAGCTCATAGTACGTTTGTGCTTCATATGGTAATCATTTTAAATAGCTAAGTGAAGTGACTTATGAATCACCCTGTATATATATATATATATATATATATATATACATATGAGAAAGGAAGGATGATAGCTTTCCTACATAATCGGAAATGAAAAAGATACAACCAAGATAGTTGTATATATTCATCAACGTTTCGTCTTTATTGTAAGACTTCTTCACGATGATAGTCTGTAAGTACATCGAAGTGTGGGGTTGCACATTTCGGGATTTTGGAACTTTGATTGGACTTTCTATATTATTTGATTTATTTATCATTTACATTGAATATCGACACATTTCGGGACTGGATAACTTTGTCGGCACCTTCAATTACACGTATTTTGACTGCTGTTTGTAACTTGGAGTAATTGTCTTTCCTGATTATGCTTCTCAATATGTATGACCTGGATGGACTATATGGATTCAACAAAAAGTATGTTTTTGGGTTGATATGTTTTGATGTTATGTATTTTTGTGTATTTGTGTATATAATTTTATATATTTTCAAAGCGTCATTTTATTACCTGTAGTAGTATAACTGCGGTAATGGTCCTCTGAAGAGAAGAATTATCTTTGAAAACTCATGAGCTAAGGACTTAAGAATACTTTGCTTGAACTTTGAATTCTAATAAAATTTGATTGACACCTTATTTTATTACTTCATTTTATATTATAATATATATATATATATATATATATATATATATATATATATATATATATATATATATATATATATTATATATATATAGAGAGAGAGAAATTACACAAAAGTTCACATCACATTAAACTTTTATATCACCACCTTTTTTTTCGCAGATTTAAAACAACGTTGTTTACTTGTGTTTTTCGAAATGCAAAAAACAATCAAACATAGAATGCCTTTAGACCATCTTCGCTGCAATGACATTTAGAAAGAGTTCATGATATTGCTGGATACATCCATTTATCTATATATCTATACATCTATCTTGTTTATACATATACATACATAAATAAATAAACAATATGTATTAAGCTCATCACGATGTTAATTCATAACCTTTCAGCTTATTTTTAACTCTGATACCAACCAATCTTAAATCATGAGAATTGATAGAATTTCTTTCCATACACAGATGTGTATGCTCCGTTTTTATCCTCCTATTATTTAAGCAATACGATGCAATCAATTATTTTACATGAATCACTATTTGTTCGCTCATATTTATTATAGCATTTTCTTTTGTTTAGTGTGTCGACTTATTACGCTGATATTTGAATACCCCATTTCAAAATTGTTAGCCCCTCGCTGAAGAAACTTATTCATTATTATCACACGAGTTTGCTAATATGGCGATACTATATATGACAGGCATCTGCATCATTTTCATTATTTATGTAAAACTAATTTTCTCCTAATAATATTTTAAATTATTTTTCTTTTTCCTATTATTAGTGTCATAAAAAGTTAATTGTTTAACAGGAAATAAATATTTTTGTATTACTTGCATTATTTTGACTACTGTTAACATTTGAATGCTATTCTCACAAAATTACGTCCGACGTTTCCTCCGATCATCTTCAGATTGGTCTTGTGAAACTGAAAAAAATATTTATGTGGGATTAGGGAATTTGGAACGGAACCGTATATTTAATTCTACGGGTGTAGCTTGCTCTCGTTACGACATACATGACCGGGTAGAAGTCTTAAGTAATTCACAATAATATCCTAGATATCACCCGTAATGTGTGTTAAAAAATAACCGCCAGAAATGATTATACATGTGTCTTTGATGATTCGCAAGTTCGACAAGACACACTAAAATAATGACGAAGGTTTCATCGGCTAAAACATTGTGGAAATAATATCCAATATGGCGGCAGTAGTTCGAGTACTCAAAATACTTCAAATGAATAAGACATTTCGAAACATAAGATTATATTTTATAATAAACATTTTTATTTTTGAAAAGTTCGTTTATTTTTTCGTATAATTCTTCTCCTTTGATCCATTATGAAATATAAACGCCCTCAACACGAACAAAGCACGGGTCAAAATCGATGTTTTATTTTTCTATTG
>OY744555.1:42372000-42384500 GCA_963556195.1 Sepiola atlantica
AATGTAAAAAAAAGAAAAATAACAGAAATTAGATGTAAAAAAGAAACATATGCTTATCAAGTTTTTATTCATTAAATTAAGAAAATAATGATTAAAAGCAGGTATTTCGGTGATTATGTTAACAAGAAATAACTTTAAAAATGTAAACAAAAACATTGAAAAAGAGTTGAATACAAGAACATGTGCTTAACAAATTAAACAAACTCATCTTTTAAAACTATTCTGGTTCCGTAACCTGCCCGAACCGTAACAACGCGAAGTCACGAAAACAAGTGCGTCATCTATAAAAGTACCAACGTGGGTATAAAGTTAGATTCAAAACATAGATCAGAGGTGCGTAAGTTAACAATACATTCGAAGCTGTTGCTTGATGGAATGAAACACAAACGTTTCTATGTAGCTCATTTGTAATGATAATAATAGTTTAATATTCATACATAGAACATCAGTTTGGTGAAAGGAAATTCGTATGAAGCGAACTAGTACAACTTTGTTGACGGTTTGATTCTGTTGTCGGCATTCTTGCAAGAGGCTTCACGAAATAGTTGACAACCTCCCTAAGAAGTATTTTTAAATCGACGGTATTCGAACTTGGAACACCCAAGTCGCCAGACCGTGTCGTTACGCACTTAGCCACCGTCAGTTTGGTGAGATTTGTGACGTGTTTTAATGCTGCGATGTTAAACGGGATTGCAAAATCATTCCAACTGCTATCAGCAATCATATGTGGGTGGTTACAATACGTAGAACACCTGCAAAACAACGAGCGCCTAATAAAAATAGCGCACTAAATAAAATTTTCGAGGCCTAGTCGTAAAGAAGGCTATTAAAAAGACATATATATATATATATATATATATATATATATATGTGTGTGTGTGTGTATGTGTGAATTAATAAGTAAAAGCGGGAGACGTAAATCTCAACGCTTCGCCCAGCTGTTGTGTTGGCTTCATCACGAGCGAAAAAGCTAAAATCATTTGGCTTTTTCACTCTAGATGATGTCCACGGAACAGTTCGGCAAAAAAGTGTCATGTCTTCTACTTTTGTTTGTCTTATTCATCACATTGGATTAATTTTATCCCTTTATTTGCCATAATTATATATATATATATATATATATATATATATATATATATATATATATATATGTAAATTATAACTAAAAGGTAAACTTTTAGAGAGTTGGACCTATTGTGAAATAAGGAAAGCTCAATATACTGGATAGAGCAAAAATATGGTAAGTCAATGAAAATTGATAAGACCTGCAAATGGAAGCAAATCGATATCTTCAGTTGTTCAAAACAAGGAGCAGTTTAGTTAATAAAAAACATTTATTTTTCTTCTCTTTCATTCCTGAAACCAGGTTTTTCAAAGATTAAAATCTTATCATCAGAGGAAGAATATTGTTTTCCTTGAAATGGCCAAACCTATTTAATCCCTCTCCGAGGACAACAGACCTGAGTGGAATCGTCGTCGTTGGATTTTTATACAGATTCCTCTGGATTTACCAATATTACTGAGCCCCACGTTTTTTTTTATTTCGTTATTGGAGATTCCCATGCCTGTTCGAACTTTAAATTTTTTTTTAAAAACTCTTTGAAATTTTAAACTTTGACAGTCCTATCCTGTCAACTTATCAATCATAATTTTTCCTCTGATGATAATATTTTAATCTTTGAAAAAACTGGTTTAAGGAATGAAAGAGAAGAAAAATAAATGTTTTTTATTAACTAAACTGCTCCTTGTTTTGAACAACTGAAGATATCGATTTGCTTTCATTTGCAGGTCTTATCAATTTTCTATTGACTTACCATATATATATATATATATATATATATATATATATATATATATATATTGGATATATAAATCTTAATTGTCGAGTACTGTCTAACTATGGCAAATTGTGTGTGCCCTTGCCGAATTACGAGGTCGATAGCTTGATTGATAGATGATTTTATCGGTTAAGCGATAGTGACGTAAGCAGCGAAAATATGAATATCAACATTTCCCGGAGGAAACACATCAAGAAGCGACTGAATAACCAGTTGGTGCATGTGGTATGATGAGGTCAGGCGGTGTGTGATTGGCAGGGCCAACGACTAAAACATAGCCTGTGCCGTCCATAAACCTTGCATAGCGTCCAGTTTAATTGATAAAACGGAAGGATGTGAGAAGAAAAAAGGGCGGCCGTTGATTGTTAGACGATTGTCGCTGATTTTCCATTTTCTTTTGTGTACTTCCTCCTGATATATGGAAAAGGTTCTTCGGGGTGTTGTTATCTCTTCCCTGCTTATATGGTTACAGCTCGTTTGACTCGTTAGTCTAGTGGTGTCCACTTGTTCGCTGTTTTGGTGTCTCATTCTGGTTGAACTTCCTCTCCCAGTGGCGTCTTTCCATCAACTGTGGAATTATTGGGCTCTTTTCCTGTTTACTGTTTTGATCTTATCTGTGCACTTTAGTATATCAAGAATAAAGCCGATGGGCAACCCTGTCTTTGGGATAGTCATCTGTGTTTTTATTCTCTTAACGGGTATCGAAAATGGCGTCATGGTAGAAACTGCGTGGTAGAAAAGGATAGATGTGATATGTCTCTTGAAAGTTGGGTGTCAAATTGAACCGACGCTGTTTTCGAGAACTCAAGCAACCTGCAAGTGTCTGTTTTTTACTAATCAGGCAATACCATTTGAGGATTAGAGGTAATGTGTTTGTATGCTAGTCATTTAAGCCCAATAGTAGGGAGTTTAATGAATAGGATAACGATACAACGCAATCAGCAAAATGTTTGTTTGTGACTTCTTCAATTTACTGCGGTTATAACAAGATATGTGAGACAATAGTACTCCGTAAATCTGCCCAAATAGCTTATATAGACATGATATATTTTTTTTAATTGTGAGGTGTACTGTTTCATTTCAATGCTTTTTATTAACTAACTGCTGTTTACATTGTAACTAAGTAATATGAAATGAAGGTTTCGAATTTAATAATTATTGTGTATGGTCAAAATTCATATATGGTGAAGCTCGTCTTTTCTATATGCATTTTGATCAACACTTCATCTAAAAGTATTGAGGGTCGTTTCGAAGATATATGAAGCATAACACATCCGTGTAGTGTGTACAACAAATAATTTACTATTTAAATGAGATTAAGGATTCTTTAAATAATATTTCGATTCAAAATCAAATAATATAAATTTGATCAAATCTTAATTGTAACGGAGAGCGGCCGATTGAAGTAGTTGGACACACTTGTCGGCGCCGTTCAAAGAGGCAGCGTCTGCTATGCTGTGTGTGTGGGGCGAACCCGAAAACCCTTGTTGCCGACATAAAAAGAAAGAGGAGTGGGAGGAGAGAGGCGTCAGAAAGTGAAATAAGATTTTAATTATTTTATTTGTTCATGCAAATTAGGTTGTTTTCATGCGTGGGATTTTCGTTTTAATAAGAGAGCGAAAAGTTAAGAGTCAGTCAGTTTTTTTGTGGATATCGTTCTGAACGCGTATTGGAAAGCGAGCAAAAGGAAAGAGTGCTGGATTTTCTTTCATGTTGATTTGAAAGACGTTTTTTTATATACAGTTGAGAGAGACGGTTTTTTTATATACAGTTGAGAGAGACGGTTTTTTTCCTGCCATTTGGACTTGATCTTGGCGACATCTCTATTTAAAGATTAGTTCGTTATTCTTTTTTTTTCTTACACCTTTACTACAAGCTATTTCGGCCTTAACATGACCAATAGGCAATTCGACATTCGCCTGATTCCAGAATTTAGTGGAACTACTACTGCCCTAGCGATGGTGGAATGGATCGAACAGGTAGAACTTGTTTGCGAATTATGTGAGTTTCACGAAGTAGCGCGAGTTATTCCCTTGCGGTTAAGAGGGTGCGCTCTAGCTGTGTATCGACAGCTAGGTAAGGAACAGAGGGCAGATGTAAATCAAGTCAATCAGGCGCTGATAACCGCATTTGCCACCGATTCATTTGTGGCGTATGAGGACTTCACGACGCGACGGCTACTACCTGGAGAGACTGTAGATGTGTTTTTTGCTGAGCTTCGAAGACTTGCACTCCTTGTTGAAAAATGGATGGTATGCGCCTTTGTAGCAGGACTGCCGAGCCACGTAAGGTAACATCTCCGGGCGTCGTCGAGAATGGATGACATGAGTCTACGGCAGATTGTAACGAGAGCACGGGCCATCATGGTGGACGACAAGGAAATAGTTGCGGCAGCTATACAACCGGTTCAGTTTAGAGCTAATCAAACATCACGCACTGTGCCGGCTAGTGGAAGCATTATGTGCTATAAATGCGCTGCACCAAACCACTTCGCAAGGAACTGCCAATATCAGTCTGGTGAAGGGCATACTAGCCACAAATATAAATCACGAGGAAAGATACAATGTTATAGATGTCAGAATATAGGACACATTGCATCTGAGTGTCCGGGAAACGAAAAATGAGGCGAGATATCAGTGCCGGTCTCTCCTCAGTCAATTTAAGATAGGCGCTCCCTACCGTTGACGTGTGGATCGATGGAAAGAAACACAGAGCACTGGTGGACTCTGGATGTTCCCGGTCTATAGTAACTGGTTCAATATGTTGTCCTCGGAATTGTCGGAGATCGAACATTATGACCGCTGACGGTACAACTATCCATAGTCATGGCGTTAGAACCATTTCGTTGGCAATAACCGATATGAGCCCTGTAACGGTCGATGTCTTGGGCGTACACAGTCGGCTGTTAGGTTTCGACATGTTACTTGGGATGGATGTTTTTAAGATGTTGGGTAGGGTCAGCGTTGACCAGTCTTACGAAGCCCTCTTTTATAAAACGGGTTCATATGCTTGCGCTGCGATCACGATAGAGGAACCCGATTTTAGCGCCACGTTTGATGAACAGGCCAAAGTGTGGACGGTGTCGTGGAAGTGGTCATGTGATCAACCACCTGGTAAACTCAAAAACAGGGTGCCTGAATACTCAGTACCCGCTCAAATCCGCCAGCTTAAAACATGGCTGAACAATGGATGGTAACTTCCCTATCCTGAAGACAAACTATGACCCACAAAGGGCCTAATTCCGCTAATGGCAATCTTCCAGCAGAACAAATCTAAGGTGCGGTCAGTTCTGGATTTTCGCGAACTGAATGAGCACGTCGATGCCTACACGGCACATGCAGACATATGTGCACACAAGCTGAGAAAGGCCCTAATGTATCAGTGCTCGATCTGCGGAGGGCTTACCTACGGGTGCATGTGCATCAATCCTTGTGGCCATACCAGACTGTCATATTGGAGGGGAAGAGGTACTGCTTGACACGCATGGGTTTTGGGCTCAATGTGGCACCAGCCATTATGCGAGCTATTGTAGACGCGGCATTGTCGAGAGACGACTCTGTTCAACGGGCAACATCAGAATATATCGACGATGTTTTCATAAATGAAAACATAGTGTCCGCATCTAAAGTGAGGCAGCATCTGGCCGACTTTGGATTGTTGAGTAAGGAACCTGAACGGCTTCAAGACGATGCGCGAGTACTCAGCTTGAAAGTTTGGCTGGAATGCAATATGCTAAAATGGGAACGAGGCAACGATATCCCGAGTATGGCATGCAGCATCACCAGACGTGCCGTGTTTTCTTTGTGTGGAAAACTAGTTGGGCACTTCCCAGTGGGCAGATGGATCAGAGTGGCAGACGCATTTATCAAAGAGAGAGCAGTGGCAGTTACCAAGGGCTGGGACGATGAGGTGGACGATATTCCGTTGACCACGATCATGACCGAAATTGTTGCGAGAGTGCACGAAAGAGACCCCGTACGAGGCAGGTAGTGTGTTGACGGTCATGAGGTCGATGTTTGGGTTGATGCAAGTTCTTTGGCGATCGGAGTTTCGCTGGAGCAGGATGGAACTGTTATAGAGGATGCAAGTTGGATACGCAAAGCAAAGGATACACAGCACATGAATTTGGCAGAACTTGATGCTATACTAAAAGGCATTAATATGGCGTTGATGTGGGAGGCATCCATATTGCATCTTTTTACTGACTGCCTGTGTGCACAAATGGATAATGGATACCCTTACAGGAAAGTCTAGAGTGCATACTAAAGCAGCAAGCGAAATGCTGATAAGACGACGACTGGGTGCGCTCTTTAGCTTGATAGAAGAGTACAGGTTGTCAGTGGACATTACCTTAGTAAAGTCAGAATATAACCGAGCCGATAGTCTGACACGCGTACCGCAACGATGGTTTAACTTAATTAGAAAAGCAGCTGAACCCTAGAGTCAGGTGGGTTCTGTATCAACACCCAGTCCAGAATCCGACCGAATCAGGGCTATCCATCGTAAAAGTGGTCACCCTGCCATAAAAAGGACGTGGTACTTTGTTAGCAGGGTCAACCCCACGATTTCTAAGGCATCCGTCAGGACAGTAGTGAGAGAGTGCAAAGAGTGTCAGTCGATCGATCCGCCGTCCGTGTCCTGGCCGAAGGGGAACTTGATGTCAGTGATACTTGGTATCGAGTGGGGATAGATGTAACCATTATCAGGGAAAGCACTATCTGTCGATCATCGACTGTGGGCCTACACGGTTTACTATTTGGCGTTGTCTCAGACGGCAAGACGCAGCAAACATCATGGACCAATTAGAAAATGTATTTTGCGAGCACGGGCCACCAACTGAGATACTCCTGGATAATGACCCAGCATTCTGCAGTAAGAGTTTTAGAGACTTATGAAAGAGTGGGGAGTTCGACTGCGATTTCGCTGTGCACATATACCATCAGGTAATGGTATTACAGAGCGGTGCCATCGAAGTTTGAAGCGGATTGCAGCAGGAAAACTGTGTTCAGTGATGGAAGCAGTTTATTGGTACAATGCTACCCCGAAAGACGATGTGTCACCCCTGACAGCTCCTGCTAACATGATCCATAGTTACACGGTAAGACTGAAGGGCATCGATGTGGTGTCCCCCGGTGAGCCCGAACAGCAACACTTGTGTTACGAGGTGGGAGATCGTGTTTGGGCGAGAAGTCCGAATGGACGGTGTACATCTCCTTATGCAGTTGGACGCGTTACAGGTGTGATTAGCCCACAGAATGTTCTCATTGATGGGATACTTCGACATGTAAGGGACCTACGACCCGTTATAGGCTCAACTACATCGGAAAGTGGAAGTGACAGTGATTCGTCCAATCAGAGTGCGCGAGTGATCACTATGAGCGGCGCAAATAGCACCATTCTTAGCACAGAGGTATCGGGTGATTCTTCTGGAGACGAGTCATCGGAAGAGGAAGTTGTGGTCGCATCACCGCGGAGAAGGCCAGAGAGTCCAAGGCTTTGTACAAATGCATCGGATGCTCCCCCTGCGGACGAGTTATCTGAGGAAGAAGTCGCTACAGTATTACCGCGAAGAAGCACCAGACAAAAAAGACCTGCACCGGGTTGCCACATGTGTGATCATGAGATCAAAGGGGGGTGTAACGGAGAGCGGCCAATTGAAGTAGATGCAGACACTTGTCAGCACCGTTCAAAGAAGCAGCGTCTGCTATGCTGTGTGTGTGGGGCGAACCCGAAAACCCTCGTTGCCGACATAAAAAGAAAGAGGAGTGGGAGGAGAGAAGCGTCAGAAAGTGAAATAAGATTTTAATTATTTTATTTGTTCATGCAAATTAGGTTGTTTGCATGCGTGAGATTTTCGTTATAATAAGAGAGCGAAAAGTTAAGAGTCAGTCAGTTTTTTTGTGGATTTTAATTTGAAAGGAACTTTCCAATCTGAGTACGTAATTATCATTTCTATACCTTGTTATACTATTGTTGCTTCTATTTTTGTTATTTGTTACGAGTGTTGTTATTGCTTCACTGTTACTTTGCCTGTTAGACTTTTTTTTTCTGGGCTGCGTTGTTTTTTGTTTTGTTTTTTTTTCTCTCTTTGTTATTTGTTATTTGCCTCTAGTTTGTAAACTAGATGGCCACAAATACCATCGATATGTCTACTTCGGATAAATCTGAATGGTGCAAACCGCCAAAGGTATCAATTGACGTGAAGGAATTCATCGAGGAGGCTAAAAAATGCGCACATATGGTCACGGAGACCGGTATACTTATCGATATCCCAAAATTGGAAGAAATCCAAAAACGAACAGTATCATTATTTGTTGTAGATAAAAAAATCTATCAGGGCTACCCCTGAACTTATTATAAAACTTTTACAAACTTCAGGATTCAAACCGCAAAGATTAATCAAGTCTAAAGGTTTTAACAATTGGTCGGCTTTCTTCCCCAATGAAGAGATTTGCAATAAACTTTCGCTGACTCAAATCATTACCCCGGACTACGTATTACGTAGAGAGTATATGGGGAGGAGAAGATCCTCCATTTCAATATTCAACGTTCCTTTCCACGTAAAAGGCGAACTAATAGGTGCTTTCTTTTTAAAATATGGTGACCTAACAGATGTCACCTGCGACGAATTTCCAGGCACCTGGACTTTTGAAATTTTTGTTGATAAAAAGTCCTACGACAATATACCCTCTTACTTACATATAGGGGAGGAAAAACTTCCCATAATGTTAGCTGTGAGAAGACCTATTTGCTGGTACTGTGAGAAGATGAGACACTTAACCCTGGATTGCCCCACAAAAAAAGAAGCAACACTGAAGAGGACTACCCAGAACACAAAAGCATCAAAGACTGGACCACACCTCAATTCTCCGCCAAAAATTAGGCATATAATTAATTCGGCGAGCGAAGATTTGGAAGATGAGTTTCATTCCCTATCTGCGATCAATAAACCAGATAAAGAAGAAGGTTGGATTATCGTACCGGGGGAAAAAAACCCGGGGCGTATGTCTCTTGACGAGATGCGGGAGGAAGAAATGCTGAAAAATGACCCTGGCAAAGACTCCTTTTTAAAAGCCAATGACCTAAAAAATAAATTAGATAAAAAGAGATAATAATAATAATAGCAATAATAATAATAGCACCCCCAAAACCACCCCCATTAAATCTAAACCAAGTCCCCAACCTATCACCAAACCTACCCCCCCCCCAAATCCTCAGTCTTCCAAACCAATGCCCCCTCCAATCACTGGCCCCATTACAGACCTACCCTACAAACTCATCCCCCTAAGCCCTCTAAAAGTCTCCAAAAACGTGAATTCACCTAGACCTTCCCCCTTCGTTTACCCTTTAAACACCCCCAGAAAGACTCCACCTGCGTCCCCCTAAAAGCAGCCCCCATTGCCTTCTCCAGCTTCTCCCATACCGCCCAGCTCCCACTCCCCTTCTCCCATGCATGACAGGAGAGAGGACATTTGTAAATGTACACAATTACAGATAGACACCGCTCAAAATTATCGTGGCTCCAACCTCACTGAATTGCTAAAATTCAACGAGGTTGGAGGAATTTCAATCGAAAACCCCTTAAATTTCCCGAAGGCAGCTAGGGTGCTAACCGTTATCAGAAAAGTCTGAGGCAAAGGCTCTATAGCAGATGTTGGAGGAGGCGAACAGTGCCTTTTATCGTACCCCCCCCCCAATGGCAAATTTTAAAAATGACGTTTTAGCAAAACTAAGAACGGAATGTGTGGGGAGGCTCCCCATAATGATACACCCATCCTTGTATAGAGTAGCTAAACTAACATATCCTCATGATGTTGGCGGCATCTCCCATGGTGGTCTGATTAACGACCAAATGGGAAAACAGTCTTTTGGGAGAGCCGTTGGCATCTTGACTACATCTCTGTTCGTTTCTCAAACCCAACCTTAAAGCATCCTTATGGCTCTCTAGCTAGCAAGTTTGAATGTGCGAGGCCTGAGGGCGAATGATCGCAAATTTCGGGTCGCTACTGATCTTCAGCGCCTCGGAGCGGAAATATGTTGTGTGCAGGAAACCTACCTGAATTCAGGGGACCATTTGGGTGCGTTGGCTAAGCGTTTTCATGTTTATTCAGCGTACTGTAATTCTTCCGCTAGTAAGCAAAACTTTAGATGTGTCGTGTGACCCTTGCTACATGGATCCGGAAGGGAGACTGTGTACTGGATATTACCATAAAGGGGAAAGCATTTCGACTCGTTGGGGTTTATGCTCCCAATAGCCATTTTGAGCTCAGTTCTTTCTTTCGGCGAATCGAGCAGTTCTTGAATACTACTCGGACGGTCATTTTAGCGGGAGACTGGAACGCGGTCCTGGATCTCGATTTAGATCGCAATCGGCCTAGGGGGACTAACACTGATCGGGATGCTCAAATATTTCGGGACTTTCTCGATAAGTTTGATCTTATCGACAAGTTCCGGAATGAAAAGCCCCGTGATAGGGTATGGACTTGAACACCTAGACGCGGTTCCGATTTGAGACAACTCTTGAGTTTTATCGATCGGTTCTTAATTAGGAGAGTCGACGTAGGGGTAGTTAAATGTCCAAGTCTTCATAATATAGCTTACTCGGACCATAGACTTATTCGGGTCCGTTTAAACTTAGATAGACCTAAGCCTAGATTAGATGGGTACTGGAAGCTCAACACTTCGTTGTTCGATGTGAAGGGCTACCAGGACCAGCTTCTACTAACATTACAGCGGGAATTGACGGGGGCTGTAATTGGCAATAGGATGTGGGTCCATTTTAAGAAGGTCATTAAGTCATTTACTGCCGATTTTAGCAGACGGCTCAACCTAGCAATAAGGGCAGTTAAAGTGGCACTAGAGTCTAGATTAAATAGAGCGGTTGAGGTGGGGGATAGCTCTAGTGTTACTATAATTAAGGCTAAGCTTAATTCTTTAAATTACAAAGAACATCAGGCTTTAGTAATTAGGGCTAGGTTAAAAAGAATGTCTGAGGAGGCATCAAACTTAGCCGCTGAATTGCGTGCAGAGGTGTTTCGTCATGCATCTGATCGACATATCGATCGTGCCGGATGGGCGGCTCGTGACTACAAACGTAGGAATTCTGGAGGCTTTTCGCTCTCATTTTCAGGAGCTTTTTACTCGGGAACCCGGTTTGTCTTTAGCGCAATTCGACCCCTATTTGGCCGACTTTTCTCGCCTTGAGGCGACCGAAGCGGCTAGGTGCGAAGGTTGCATAACAGAGGATGAAGTCTAGGAAGCATTAAAGCAGGTCGGCCTTAATAAGTCTCCTGGGATTGATGGTTGCCCTATGAAGTGTATTCCAGGATGTCGCTCATTTTTGTACCCTTGCTGACAGTTTTGTTTAATTCGTGGTTTAAGAACGGGAATATTCCTCAGTACTTGACCATGGGTTTAGTGAAGCTGATACACAAACGCAAAAATGGTGGGGATGGGTTAGATAATTTTCGGCCCTTAACAATGCTTAATGCGGAGTTAAAGATTTTGGCCAAGATCTTAGCTAATCGTCTGCAACTTGTTTTGCCTGGTCTTATTAGCCCTGAACAGACTTGTGCTGTAAAGGGTCGGACCATTCAGGATAACTTGCATTCGATACGCTTGATCATTGATAAAGTCGACACTGAAGCCGCGCTGATCAATTTAGATCAGTCCAAAACATTTGATAGGGTGGACCATCGGTATTTGGAGGCTGTTTTTCCGCGACCGGTGTTGGCCCGCAGTTTCGCTCTTGGATTCGCTTCTTGTATGCGAACCCCCGGTGTTAGGGTAGAAGTAAATGGGGTGAGGTCGGAGGGTTTCAGATTGTCTAGATCTCTTCATCAAGGGTGCCCTCTTTCACCGATGCTTTATGTGCTTGTTTTGGAACCCTTCCTTAACAGGCTCAGGGTGAATCCGGTCCTACCTGGAATTACAGTTGAAGTATTCTGCCTATGCCGAGATTAGTATCGTCGGCAGACAAATCAGAACATATGATACGGTGACAGGGGCCAAAATCAACTGCGTTAAGTCTGTTGGCTTGCGCATCGGTGCCTGGAAGGGTGTTTCCTTGCAGGGACCCTTTGGCTGGACGGATGGACCTTGCAAGCTACTCGGCGTCTGGTTTGGTCCTGATCTTCAGCGGGAGAAAAATTGGTCGGAAGTCTTGAAATCGATAAGGGCTGCAGCTAGTCTGTGGTCCCGTAGAAATCTTTCATTAAAGGGGAGATCGGACGTATGTGCTTCTCACATTTACCCGATCATCCTATATCGTCTTTCAGTATTTCCACTTCTGTCGGATACACTGCTTTAGTTGCAATGGGTTCTTTTCAATTTTTATGGCTTGGAAAAGCCCATATGGTCCGTCGCGAGATCTGTTACCTTCATACTTCTGAGGGCGGTTTGGGTATGCCGAACATCGAAATTCGATGCCACACACTTCGGCTCTTTTATCTAGACCGAATGAGTACACAATGTGAGGGAAACGGTGTCTTCTGGAAGGAAGACAGTAAGAAAGCCTTCCCGGCTTTGAGAAGTGTGCACTTGGACGAGGGGGAGGCACATAGGTTACCCCGAGGCGAGTGCTCCTTCTACCGCGAATGTAGACGTGCATTGAAATTCCTTTTAAGAGTGACAGATGGCCTCTCTTACACCCTGCTGTTGTCC
>OY744555.1:42391195-42408695 GCA_963556195.1 Sepiola atlantica
ATCGAGAGAGAGAAAGATCGAGAGAGAGAAAGTCGAGAGAGAGAAAGATCGAGAGAGAGAAAGATCGAGAGAGAGAAAGATCGAGAGAGAGAAGATCGAGAGAGAGAAAGATCGAGAGAGAGAAAGATCGAGAGAGAGAAAGATCGAGAGAGAGAAAGATCGAGAGAGAGAAAGATCGAGAGAGAGAAAGATCGAGAGAGAGAAAGATCGAGAGAGAGAAAGATCGAGAGAGAGAAAGATCGAGAGAGAGAAAGATCGAGACGAGAGAAAGATCGAGAGAGAGAAAGATCGAGAGAGAAAATGAGAGAGAAAGAAAGAGAGAGAGAGAAGAAACGAGAAGAGAGAGAAAGAAAGAGACAGAGAAAGAAAGAAAGAGAAAGAGAGAAAGAGAAAGAGAGAAAGAGAGAGAGAGAGAGAGAACATAAATTTGGTCATAATAGTTAGTCATAAATGGCCAAAAGATATCTGAAAATACGGGGGGGGGGGCATAAAAATTCGGGGGGTATCAAAATACGGGGGGCATGAAAAATACAAAGACTTGACTCACTTTGTTTAGTTATGTCTTCCATACGAAACAGACATAATTTTCAAGGGCGTGTACGCGCGCTATGAATCACCAGAAAGCTGCTTCACCGTATCACAGATTTTACTGTGAATAAACGTAAAGTGTATTTCAAACTGATATTCGAAACTTACCCGTTTTGTCAGCAGACGAGACTTTTTACTCATACGATATTTACCTCATTACATATGTAAGCTAACTGTAAGAAAACATCGGTTACAGAGGTAATTCAACTTTGCAACAAGATTTACTCTCTGAAAATCACTAGTCATTTAATTTATCTGAGTTAGTTAGGTATTCACCGATGCAGATCAGTTCTAAATATAAAACTTTACAATTGTGAAGAGAAGCCATTTTTGCTTTGGCAGATGGGCAAGTCACGACATGCGAAGCATCTAATTCTCTTTTAAGCTAATAAGTTTTCCTCTTTATTGTCACACTCTCCGGTGATCGTATGATCACACAAGTGCAGCTGGTCGTTTTCCTCAAGTACTTATTCGTATGTAGTCTCGAGAAATAATTAGAACAATTGTATTTATAACACTTACACTCAGATCTAACACTGTCCACAGGTTGTTGAGTGATTTAGACAAGCTGTGTTGAAGCCACAACTGGTTCCCCCCACTTAACCATTGTCTTTTATCAACGCTTCAGCTCGAGCCAACAGCTTTGCTAAGGAAAGGTCATCTACTCTGGTGGTGAATGGCAGCAGCTTTTTGACAGGGTCAAGAAGCACACTATCAAATGATCTGATATTCCTCCAAATAGGACTGACAGTTTCCACAAATCCGCCAAACACGCGTCTACGGTTTTACCCGGACGACACAAATCTGCTTCGCTTTCTTCATAATCGGTAAATCTGTAATCAGCAAACCTGTAAATTCGCGGAACATTTTAATTCTCTTCTTTAGCCAGTTGATAGTGACCGACAACACTCCAAGTTTGATGACATGATAAAGTCGCGCCACTCGAAATACGCCACACACTAATCACAGTTACTTATTCCATTCAACAACGACTCACGTCCTATTGAACTCAAGAATGATCTTTGAAACGAAAATGTTACCCTATTCAGGCTGAAATAGCTTGTGGTCTAAGTCAACGAAAGAAAAATTAAAATACGATCTAACTTTCAACAAATTCCAAGAACAATGAGTTTCTCCCAAGTCTCATTAATGCTAGTTAATATCTACATATGCTAATTAGTTCTTCACCTATGCAGATCTCCCTAGTCTAATTAATGCTATTTAATATCTACATATGCTAATTAGTTCTTCACCTATGCAGATCTCCCTAGTCTCATTAATGCCAGTTAATATCTACATATGCTAATTAGTTCTTCACCTATGCAGATCTCCCTAGTCTCATTAATGCCAGTTAATATCTACATATGCTAATTAGTTCTTCACCTATGCAGATCTCCCTTGTCTCATTAATGCTAGTTAATATCTACATATGCTAATTAGTTCTTCACCTATGCAGATCTCCCTAGTCTCATTAATGCTAGTTAATATCTACATATGCTAATTAGTTCTTCACCTATGCAGATCTCCCTAGTCTCATTAATGCTAGTTAATATCTACATATGCTAATTAGTTCTTCACCTATGCAGATTTCCCTAGTCTCATTAATGCTAGTTAATATCTACATATGCTAATTAGTTCTTCACCTATGCAGCTCTCTCTAGTCTCATTAATGCTAGTTAATATCTAGATATGCTAATTAGTTCTTCACCTATGCAGCTCTCCTAGTCTCATTAATGCTAGTTAATATCTAGATATGCTAATTAGTTCTTCACCTATGGCAGATCTCCCTAGTCTCATTAATGCTAGTTAATATCTACATATGCTAATTAGTTCTTCACCTATGCAGATCTCCCTAGTCTCATTAATGCTAGTTAATATCTACATATGCTAATTAGTTCTTCACCTATGCAGATCTCCCTAATCTCATTAATGCTAGTTAATATCTACATATGCTAATTAGCTCTTCACCTATGCAGATCTCCCTAGTCTCATTAATGCTAGTTAATATCTACATATGCTAATTAGTTCTTCACCTATGCAGATCTCCCTAGTCTCATTAATGCTAGTTAATATCTACATATGCTAATTAGTTCTTCACCTATGCAGATCTCCCTAGTCTCATTAATGCTAGTTAATATCTAGATATGCTAATTAGTTCTTCACCTATGCAGATCTCCCTAGTCTCATTAATGCTAGTTAATATCTACATATGCTAATTAGTTCTTCACCTATGCAGATCTCCCTTGTCTCATTAATGCTAGTTAATATCTACATATGCTAATCAGTTCTTCACCTATGCAGATCTCCCTAGTCTCATTAATGCTAGTTAATATCTACATATGCTAATTAGTTCTTCACCTATGCAGATCTCCCTAGTCTCATTAATGCTAGTTAATATCTACATATGCTAATTAGTTCTTCACCTATGCAGATCTCCCTAGTCTCATTAATGCTAGTTAATATCTACATATGGTAATTAGTTCTTCACTTATGCAGATCTCCCTAGTCTCATTAATGCTAGTTAATATCTACATATGCTTATTAGTTCTTCACTTATGCAGATCTCCCTTGCCTCATTAATGCTAGTTAATATCTACATATGCTAATTAGTTCTTCACCTATGCAGATCTCCCTAGTCTCATTAATGCTAGTTAATATCTACATATGCTAATTAGTTCTTCACCTATGCAGATCTCCCTAGTCTCAGTAATGCTAGTTAATATCTACATATGCTAATTAGTTCTTCACCTATGCAGATCTCCCTAGTCTCATTAATGCTAGTTAATATCTACATATGCTAATTAGTTCTTCACCTATGCAGATCTCCCTAGTCTAATTAATGCTATTTAATATCTACATATGCTAATTAGTTCTTCACCTATGCAGATCTCCCTAGTCTCATTAATGCTAGTTAATATCTACATATGCTAATTAGTTCTTCACCTATGCAGATCTCCCTAGTCTCATTAATGCCAGTTAATATCTACATATGCTAATTAGTTCTTCACCTATGCAGATCTCCCTAGTCTCATTAATGCTAGTTAATATCTACATATGCTAATTAGTTCTTCACCTATGCAGATCTCCCTAGTCTCATTAATGCTAGTTAATATCTACATATGCTAATTAGTTCTTCACCTATGCAGATCTCCCTAGTCTCATTAATGCTAGTTAATATCTACATATGCTAATTAGTTCTTCACCTATGCAGCTCTCCCTAGTCTCATTAATGCTAGTTAATATCTAGATATGCTAATTAGTTCTTCACCTATGCAGATCTCCCTAGTCTCATTAATGCTAGTTAATATCTACATATGCTAATTAGTTCTTCACCTATGCAGATCTCCCTAGTCTCATTAATGCTAGTTAATATCTACATATGCTAATTAGTTCTTCACCTATGCAGATCTCCCTAGTCTCATTAATGCTAGTTAATATCTACATATGCTAATTAGTTCTTCACCTATGCAGCTCTCCCTAGTCTCATTAATGCTAGTTAATATCTAGATATGCTAATTAGTTCTTCACCTATGCAGATCTCCCTAGTCTCATTAATGCTAGTTAATATCTACATATGCTAATTAGTTCTTCACCTATGCAGCTCTCCCTAGTCTCATTAATGCTAGTTAATATCTAGATATGCTAATTAGTTCTTCACCTATGCAGATCTCCCTAGTCTCATTAATGCTAGTTAATATCTACATATGCTAATTAGTTCTTAACCTATGCAGCTCTCCCTAGTCTCATTAATGCTAGTTAATATCTACATATGCTAATTAGTTCTTCACCTATGCAGCTCTCCCTAGTCTCATTAATGCTAGTTAATATCTAGATATGCTAATTAGTTCTTCACCTATGCAGCGCTCCCTAGTCTCATTAATGCTAGTTAATATCTAGATATGCTAATTAGTTCTTCACCTATGCAGATCTCCCTAGTCTCATTAATGCTAGTTAATATCTACATATGCTAATTAATTCTTCACCTATGCAGATCTCCCTAGTCTCATTAATGCTAGTTAATATCTACATATGCTAATTAGTTCTTCACCTATGCAGATCTCCCTAGTCTCATTAATGCTATTTAATATCTACATATGCTCATTAGTTCTTCAACTATGTAGATTGTACCAACCATAAACTACTTAACTGTAGAAGCGAAACTATTTACTACTATGGCGGATTGACAGTCACGACTTACGAATCATCCCATTCTCTTTTCAACTGGGAAGTGTTCCTCATTATCGTCAAAACATGTGTTTACATTTGTATTACCTGTTGCCTAGACCGCTTGTTTCTATAGGAAATTACTATGAAAATCTGAGATGGTAGTAAGACTGAAGGGAGGGGGGCACTATTTTAAGCTAAACTGGGAGAGTAGAGTGATACTAAAGTTGTATATTGTCAGCATAATACCAAAAAAATCCAACGGTAATTATTAGAGATGATTCTGTAGAAAACAACAGTGAATGAAAGAAGTGGTGATTCAATGAAATATATGTAGACTTGTCACTCAGACTCCAGGGAAACTCAATATTTCTTTTTATTATTGAGCGATCGCTGGTAAAGGCATGCATGCATCTTATTATACCAATAGTCGGAACTCAGTGAACATTCTTACAGAGATGAAACTCTGCGAATGAAAAAAAGCAATATTTGGTAGTATGAGATACTAAAATTTGTTTTTAAAAGTTGGTTGCTGAGTATGATTATAAATTATTTCTATCCCTAACGAGTATCCATTAATTTATATGACCTAAATTATATAAGTTTTAAAATAAAACAAATCGTTCATTTTAAAATACATTTATTAATCAATGAATATGCATACTTTCACAAGAATAAGATAATTTTTTGATTTTGAGCGATTTTTTTCAATTAAGGATATTCTATTAGTTTCAATTCAAAACTCTCAGTATTTCTTTACTTTAATTAAACATTTTATAAATAATCTATAATAATTTTCTAGTCGTAAACGGTACCTGTTTTACCGTAACAGTTTTTTTTTTCATCAGGAAACAAGGTCGGTAAAGGTTGCTATACTGTGTTTAATAAACAGTAAAATATGTTAACCAATATTATAAGATTTCAGACATGTTTTATCTGGTCATTTTAGCAAAAACAAAAAAGCGAGAATATGAAATATAACTTTAAAAAGAATCGTTTATAAATTTGTGATTTTCTTGGTTTTATAATTGATACCTTTTTAATTGGTTGTGATTTCAATTCTGTTGGCATTAAAGTAAATGATTTCATTCTATTCACGTGTCAAATGATAAAAACGTTTGGCTATTGAAGATTGGCGACATTGCTGCATGGAATATTACAGAAAAATGAAAGTGGGGAGGAAAAATAAAAAAGGCCAAATGAAAAGAGGCAAAGAAAATGGAAGGAAAAACGCAGGAAAGATAAGAAAAGAGGGACACGGAAAACAAAACAGAAGTGAACGAACATTTTTAAAAACCCCAAAAAGACAATGAAGTAAAAGAAAAAATGAAAGGAAAAAAGAAAAATTGGTGAGGCATAAACAAAAGAAAAAAAAATGGAAGGTAATTAGCGAATGGTAGTAGGAAGTGGCATTCATTAAATTAGAAAAACGAACCAAACGAATTAGAAATAAAAAAACAAAAACAGAACTCTGATTAAAACTAAAGAACTATATACACAAGAACATAATGCAGGAATTAATCTGATTGAATAACAAAAGATCAAAAAAAGATATAACAACTCAAAACGGAAGGGCAAACAAAATGAACAAAACATTAAAACAAAAAAATAAACCGCGACAATGAATAGGTCAATGAATAAGAAAAAAATGTTATGTTTTTATCTAAAGGCAAATATTTTGATTCCTTTTTTTCCGCTTGGCTGCCTATTTTGGATTTTTTCGCAAAGCAATCGTTTTGATTTTGCCCAAGGTTTTTAGTGGACCGTTTTTCTTGTTATTTATTTTTCTTGCAAAAATAAAGGGAAACACTGATTGTGTGTTATAAGAATCGAGGTTTGACTTGAGAAAAGTGAGTTTTCCGGCGGCCATGTTAAAATAAATAGATTTACCGTTTAGAAAATGGCGAGGATATTTTGCGAAGAATAAAAAGCGTGAGAGAAGCAATATCTGTAGAACTAAAGACACAATGTAAGTATTATATTTATCTGTATACAAATGAGCATTAATGTGGGAGGTGACGGTGGTTAAGTGGATGTCGACACGGACTGAAGACCTGGGTGTTCCAAGTTCGAATCCAGTCGGTTCCACAGTACCACGTTCACTTAGGGATGTTGTCAACCTTCTCGTCGTCTTTCCCGTAAGTACCCAATGTCTTTCCAGAAATATTTGTAACTAAAAAAAAACATCAGGGAAACTAATGCCAACACCAGAATCATCTGATTCATACGAAAGACGAAGAAACATTCATGTACGATATTTTCAGTTAACTTCAAAAATAAGAGTATACAACATATAATCATCAGTTTGGTATTGTCGACTCTAGCAGCCATATTACTAATTGGTATTTTTTTTATTTCCTTAAATCTAGCATTCCAATGACTATTAAGAGAAAAATGGTATGGGTATTATAGCGATGGAAGGGGGGGACAACAAGTTGAATCAATTAGAAACTACATTTAGGTCTGACATACTTTTTTTTTTGCTTACAAAGTTGAAAGAAGCATATGTATTGTTTGTAATTTGCCTGACGATTTTTGTGGGCACGTGTTGTTTGACCCGGATGGCAAATCTTTTCGATGTCCGCCCAACGTAGCGCGAACTGCATCTACATTTAAATAAATAATATAATTATTATGGTGGAGGGAATAACATCTTTTTGAATTGACGACAAAATGGGTCTAGTGTACCAAAAACAACCCGTGTATTCGCCGCAAAGTAGTAATATATATATTAATATATATATATATATATATATATATATATATATATATATATATTATACATTTTGATGCAATCACAACTGCGTTGGGCAGGACATGTCTTACGTATGGAAGATGATAGAATACCAAAGCAACTGATGTACGGCGAGCTCAACAGTGGAAGGCGAAATGTGGGTCGACCGCTGCTTCGCTTTAAGGACAAGTTGAAAATGAATTTGACATCTATCAATATTGCTTATCGTGATTTTGAATAGCTTGCTTCTCGACGGAAGGAATGGCGATCTGACTGCCAGAGGGGCATCAGGCGGTTCTCTGTAACTGCCATTGATCAACAGCGCGAAAGACGCGAAAGAACAAAAACATCTACAAGTATCCCAGCCGATTTTTCTCAAGATCTTCCTTCTTGCATCCATTGTGGGCTAGTTTGCAAATCTCTCGCAGGACTCAAATGCCATTTACGATTGAGTAAATGTAAGCATGCTACATCCATCGTAGACTAAACAAATTTTGAGTTGTCAAGATCTCATACGTCGAAATCGACGGGAGAGTCCATGATTATACATAGAGCTTATAATAAAATCAATGCTAACACAAAATACCCCACAAGTCAACTCTAGCAGCCATATTACTCATTGGTATATTTCCTTAAATCTAGCATTCCAAATTTGGAAGAATTCTAACGAACAGTTTTCGAGAATGTTTCTAATTACAATGATTAGTAGTATTGTAACAATATTTAACATAATATAAGTAAAATAGTCAAAATATAAGTTAGCAGAAGGAAGTAACGTAGCAAGAACGGCTTGTGACGAAGTAACGTAGCAAGAACGGCTTGTGACGAAGCAAAGAAGAATTATAATCAGAATAGACGGCGTGGAAAACAAGTAAACTATACGTTTTAAATTGCGAGACGAGTCCGACGTTTTTTTCTGAAAGACTTATCTCTTTATAGGGAAATACTCATACTGTGTAATGGTTTCAGATAAGTGTAAAGAAAATAAAACCAGGAAACATTCAACCCCCAACACGTATATACGTTATTACATATTAGTGTCTAAAACGAGATAGACGTTATGCTATAGATACTTACACAGGGAGAGACTATTATCACTGGTACTAAAGACGTCGCATCATGTAGACATATATTTCTACAACTACTTCTAGGCGACACAAGGGACCAATTCATCTACTATACTCTAAACATTTTACTAGAGTTGTGGTCTCCTTAGAAAAGTAAAGTTATTTGAAAACTGATCATTGTAATTTTGACAACCTTATGATGCCCGTTGCATACTAAGACTAATTTCTAAAAAAAATGATTAAGATTGTACTAATACAATCTTTATCAATTTTTTTTACGGTGTAATTTTTTATCATAAAAGACTGTAGTATTATTAGTATATTTTAGTAGTAAATAGCTTAACGTATTATTATCAGTATATAAGTAGTATTATTAGTTATAGTGGTATAAATATTTGTAAAGCTTCTTCATGCTATATGTCATGCATTTCAATAATTTTGTGTGCCAATAAGTGTTTGTTTTTAGTAAAAATATTAGTAATATTTTCGTTCACAAATACGTATTGCACACCCGACATAACAAGGATGCTTCATGCAAAATCTAGTAACATTCTGTTGAGTAGTTTTGGCGCCTATATGTAGCAAATAGACAGACAAACAAACATACTCAATTATAATATGAATAATATCATTCAAATATTGCACCATTCACTTATAAAAGTGAAATATCATTACACTACTCAGCTAAATATGAAAGTGCCACCGTCGAAAATAGTGACCAACAATTCAACCTTTTGTTAAGATAGGGTACATTGTAACCATCGATTATATGAATAGAGATGATGTCTGGATAAAAATGTTCAAAGGATATGATATTTTGCATTCAGGACATACAATCGCCTATTATCATCCCCCCTGTAAGATTGAGCGGTCAGCAATACCAAAGAATGTGATTTCAAAAAGAGCCCGAATCAAAAGTCATTTGAAAAACTGTTCAACCTAAAAAAGGGACGTGACGGGACATGACTGTATAACACGTAGAGATCTGCTTATGTTGAATGCTGTTTTTTATTGGCTGAAAAAGAATCCGCTAAAGTAATTGTTTTAACTATTTCCTCTTTTTGTCATAAATGTTCTAATCAGAGCAGATTTTACAGGATTAACCTGAAACCATACACACAAAGACAAATCGTAGACATTGATATTCGTCATTTTAACTGAAATGTATCGCATATTTATTTTTAAACAACTCTGCATTGTTCATTGCTTTAGACTGTCTTTTGATATTAAGTTGACTACGTAGCTATAAAGCATATTCCGACAACGTTCGTAGAATCTTTAGTCAGTCTCTCTAGATAGTCCGCCTTCGCATAAATAAAACTTAAATTCCCTTTTTGAATGTGGTAATATATCGTGGTCTAATGGTTACAGCGCTTGCTTAGTAAGTCTAGGTTGATTCTGTGACAGGGTTTCGAACCGTGCGACTGTCTGAGATTATCTCCTTACACTGACGAGAGCGAAAGCTTGAAACACTGGCGTATGTAGCTAAAAGTAATTTAATATAATTTAAAACTAACATATATATATATACACACACACACATTTATATATGTATATAGCTTTTTTTTATCCATTCAGAGTTTTTATTTATACTTACATACAGTATCGTGTGCCTTTTAAGACGAAACCTGATATTACTAAAAAAGATAAGCTGTTTTTGAATGAATGTAGCCATTGATTTTGCGCGCTGGCATCATCATCAGACGGCATGATATTTGAATCACATAAGAACTCGGGATGTTGCTATTCTCCAGTCTTTAGGTATGACAGCAAATCTCTCCTTCCCTTTCTCTCTCTATTTCTTTCTCTAACTCTGTTTGCTACTCTTCCACAGACTATTTCTCTATCACTTAATCATTTCCTTTATCTTTTACCCCAGGAGACAATTTACTAACACAAAAAACAAATGACGTTTGTGTTTATGTTTTCGATTAAGTAAAGTACATGAAAATGCTTTAAAGACTTAAAAAAGTAAGGTGTTTTGAATGGTTGTAGCCATTTATTTTACGTGCTGGCATGATCATCATACGGCATGATATTTGAATCATACGAATTCGAAATGTTCCTATTCTGCAGTATTTAGGTATGACAGCATATCTCTCTCTCTCTTCCTTTCTCTCTTTCTCTCTCTCTATCTAACTCCGTTTGATACTCTTCCACAGACTATTTCGCTATCACTTAATCATTTCCTTTATCCCTTACTCCAGGAAAAAAATAACTAACACAAAAAATTACTTTTTTTATGTTTTCGATTAAGTAAAGTACATGAAAATGCTTTAAAGACATGACGTATGTATGAAAGCGGGAATTTGTGTATATCAGACTGTTTTTACCTTTTGCCATCTTTAATCGTTACAATAGTAGTACAATAGAAAATATAGAATTTTCCATCAACTTTTAAAATGCAATTTGGTCAATTTGTAACGTTCGATTTTAGGTTTGGATTACATATGCGTATAGGAGGTGTTTTCCATTGGTCGGTCGGTATTTATTTAATTTATTCACACTGCAGTAAGATATGGCACAAGGCCGTTAGGTAAGGGTGACAAAGTTTCCCGATGAAAGCACTCTGGTTGGTACCATAATAGTCGAGAACGGACTCGTTAGTGTTTCCCTGTAAATGCGCTACACGTGATAGAGAATAAACCAACCACCTTGAAAAGAAGAAGAATGTCTGTGGGGTTAGGTCAATATTTAATCATACCTAACTCCGACAAAAAAAGAATGTTTTTCAAGTAACTTCTTAACTTGTTAGAATCTTTGTGTTTGGAATCGCATTTGCATCGATCAATGCTAAACATTGAATCGACGAAATATCAGAACACCCGCTCTTTTCTTAATGATTTCCATTCTTGAATCAAATAAAAAAATCACACAATAAAAACATGAAATTTCTAGCTCAGCTTTGAAATGCTTCCATTTTTCTTGAACTTGTGACATCATAATTGGATCAATGTAATGTCTGATGCGGCGCCACAAAAACTGGTGCAATTCTGGATAAGCTTATAAAAGTTTGTAAGGAAACACTCTCGAGAATATGATTGCACTGGCGCTGCCTTTGAAATTCGTCGGAAGAGGGAAACGTCCGTTTGGATTAATGTACATCCATATTTAGATTCATAAAATACTGTTTCTATACTGAAATAAGATGAGCCTTCGGTTTTGCTTTCATGTGTTTCCATGCATTGTTGTCAGTGGCTCTGTCCGTCAGTACGTCCTCTATTTGGTCTGTCACGCTTACATTTTAAATGGCAATACATCGAAAATTACAAAGGGCTTATAAATGGCACGTAATGTTACACGAACGCGACCTTTGCTTCGAGTGAACGTGGGGGAAAAACATAACTTCCCTTCCGATAGAATAAAATAATGTGAATAAAAAAAAAAAATGAAAATATCAGTGATTTTGGCATATTCCAAAAATAATAAAAGACAAACTAGATATCTAGGTACGGATTAATTTTCAAGGGACGAGGGAACTTTCGTTTAGAAACAATAAAAATCAAACTGTCTAGTATTAATAATAAATAGATTTCGAACTGAACCGGATATATTTTCAGGTTATCTACATGTAGTCGTAAAAAAATAGAATCGGATTTTTATGAATTTAAAACTACTAAAGTTGTAATGGTCAACATTTAGCATACATTTTTTTTTTTACAAAATCCTCGTTATTTTTCGGAAAATCATTTTATGTTAGTAAAAGTGAAGATTAACCAAATAAAAAAGTTAAATAATCGCAAATTAAACAACACAAACTATTCTAGAATTGTTTTGGTTCAGATCTAACGGATTATTGAAAGAGGAACAAATGTCGTATCTGTTCTGATACTACATTTTATTTGTTCGACAGTAGATGATAAATCGTTCTAGATTGACCCATTCCTGTTCTAATCTAAGGCCCCATTTAGGAGAGCTGTATTATTCACACAATAAAAACCAACCGTGTGTCTAAACCTGTAATCGTGGGGGGATTTCATTTATTCGGCAGATTAGTCCGAATGTTTTAATGTATTTTTATTTATTGTTTTTCAAAATACATTAAAATTAAAACAATGGTTATATTTCAACCTCTTAATTAAAAAGTTATTAAAAAAAAAATTCGTATATATTTGTTAAAAACAGAATTCCCACAAGTGAACTTCCTTTCTTATCGTCGTTGCATTGTACATACTAATTCGTGACCTATATACGTAAATAAAAACATGTAATAAATGTATTCTAGTAAACAGAAAGAAAAAAATATTTTTTACTATCTAACGGAGTTTGAAAATATTAGCAAAGCGTAGTATCTGGTCTGATACTACCATTTATCTTTTCTGTCCTCGGTATTTTCTGGTTCCAATCCAGTGTCCAATGTATTTAACTGTATTTTCTCCACATTAAAACCGACGGCATGTCTTAACCTGACCTCGTGTAGAAACTATAACTTCGAGAGACTCTTCCGAAGAGTCTCATGTATTTTGTTATTTTTTTTTTTTTTTTTTAATAAATAAAACACACTGTACACATTTTCAACTCGCCCACAAAAATTATAAACAAGTTATAACAAAATTCTTACATATTTGTAAGCAACAAAAATCTCAAGAACATTTTTATAAGCTTCGTCGTAACCGTTTACGTACTAATGTTTAATCTATTTGAGTTAATAGAATCATCTAATAAATTAAGTTCTATTAAATAGAATGCATATTTTTCTAATGATATTTAGAGATGTTTTCTTTCGATATAATGGATTGTTAAAATAACAGCAAATTGTGGGATGTGTTCTAAAAAAACAGTATACACTTGTAATCAATTAACTACGCTAAGGCACCAATCAGACGCCATTGTGTTGAAAATGCTAATGAAGCGCGTGACAAGCTGTTTGTTTATTAGTATATTACGCTCTATTATTAAATGTGTAAAATATATACGGAATAGGCAGGCGAAACAGCCAACAGAATTTATTGTTGAAATCTGAATAAATAGTGAATGTTCTCCGTTTCACCGAAAGAGTAATATAAAATAGCCGTGCTCACTACGAATTTCTTTTTCTCCAATACAGTCAGAACGTTTCTTTTTAAAAATGTTTTTAAAAACATAGTTCACCCCAAACAAGGCAGACCGCCACTGTGGACGTAAGGTGCTACTGAGAAGAAAGAAAAGGGGAGAAGGTTGGGGGTCCACCTAAATTGGGATCTGCGCAACAAGATGTCTGTTTACATTAGTTTTAAATGTCTGCATGTCAGTACTGTCGGGGAAACAGGGGGCAGGGAGGGAGCTCCAGAGGCCAGCAGCACGAGAAAAGAAGCTATTTGAGTAGAACGCTCTCCGGCATCTGGGCACCCCCACAGTGAATGAATGGAATTTAGTGTATTGTCGAGTTGGTCTAGTGAATCTACGTCGGGGAAGAATGGAAGTGTATTCGAGAAAGCGTTCATTATTTAAATTTAAATTCTAGTGTAATATATAGACAATAGTAATAAAGAAAAGAAGAACTGATTCTGGTGATTAAACCAAAGTTATCTATATTAAGTAAAGTCCGCGGTTAATATAGGGGACGTGAGAGTATATATTATTATAGGAGTTGAATTCGCTGAAACCTTCTTTGTGAAACACTTAGTTGGGAGAAAATGTGCGAAACGTTGAAAGAAGACGAAATGAACGCATATCTTCTCAGAAAACGCACATATTTGCCTATAAAGCTTTTGGTTCTCAAAATAATGAAATCAAAATGAAAGATCATAAAATCAAAGATCACAAAGAAAATAAAAAGAGAAATTTTTTTTGCTATATATCTACATGATCACTTAGAACATTACATTATTGAACTGCTACTCAAAACAACGAATAGATTTCTACAATGCAGTCACACAATTAGTGAGATATTAAAACGTTTACTATGACTTGTCTATCCAATTTTATCTAAAAACAAGTATTTCTTTTTTAAACGTTTCGGATTCGAACCATTCTTCAACAAATAAATGTGTTTTTAGTTTTATAAATAGCACGATAGCAAAGTCATGTTCAAGTGTTTTCAGATCAGTCGTAGTAATTTACGCGCAAATAACGCATGGACTCAGCACCCTCATTATGCTATTATTAAACTTGAAACTTTTTGATACAATCTATCATTTACAATTCGTATTGCATTCCGAGGTGAATAAAGAAACCGCCGGTTGAACTGATTAAAACAGTCGAAATAGATCAATGTTACTTATGGCTTTTCGAAACCAATAACGGTCTTTACGATTTAAATGTATCTGCCAATATGTCTATCAGAAGAAACATTGGTGGCAAAAGTCAAGTTTTGAAAACAAGTTAAGTTTTGTGCCCAAAACGTTCTTTTACAGAAGGTTCACAAGAGTCTCTACATCAGAAGTGAATAATATAATAGAAATATGAATAAAAAAGAAAAGCTAATTCGTTTAGTCTGTCCTTGGGGAAAACGGTTCAGTAGAAATGATAAGAAGCAAACAAGTGAGAGACATTCGACTGAAAAATGGAATCTCGTCTGTTATTGGTAAACATTTTGCAATATTTATCAGGTAAGTTATCACGCGATTTTCGAGTTTGTGGTCACATAACAAAGTAACTATTCTAGCTTGAAATGGATTTTTTCTCAAAATGTTCGAAAAGTTTTGAATATTTCCTAAAGGAAACTACGACATTGCCGTTATTTTTGTACGTAGATACCAGGCTTCCTTTTTGTTAGGATATTAAGGGGATTTAGTTGCATGAAAACAGTTATTTTCAGGTTATATTATTGGCGTACACTTAAATTGAGGGGTTTTAAAAGTAAAACCCCTGTTTATGAGATTTCGATACTTACATGTAACAACGTTAGCAAAATTTCCAAATTTGCATATCACCACGCCCAAATCAAATTATCACCCATGCCACTTAAATAACCTTAAACCTCTCCTCATAATTTCACTTTTATACGAGGCACTCTTAGCACCTTAAATAACCTCAACTTAAAGAGGGGAGGAGTACACAGGTAAGTATCGATATCTCATAAACAGGGGTTTACTTTTAAAAACCCTCAATTTATATCGATTTCTCTACTTAATTGTAACAACGTAGGCAAAAAACAGAATTTGTAGCAGAATAAAAAAAGGGCGTTGGAAAGAGTAACAACAAAGAACATACTCACTCAATTTTCCGCATTTCCAGCTGTCTTTAAAATAGATTCTCTGGCAAAATTTCCTTCGCCTCGGGTCACATCTCCCAAGTAGAAGGACGCAAATGTGTTTTCCAAAGACAAATGAGCTGCCTGAAGAATGTGTTTCAGTGAAGCCCCATTAAACAAAACCCAAGATGCGACTAAGCGCCTAGTATCTTTCGAACCTAGTTGATCCGCATACCCATATGCCTGTCTAATAGTAAGAACTATCCATCTAGATATAGTACTTATCGACACCGGTTTATGACGGAAATAAAAGTAGACTACTCTACATTTTGGTTCTTAGATAAAGGGATCTCCGAAGATGCCCCCATTTCTGAAGCAGCGAACAGACTATTACACTCCATTTCTTCGTCCGAATTCTCCGTTTTAGACGCAACTCTACTGTGGTATCCACTAAACATAAGCCGAATCCTTTCATCAATAAGTTCGTCCAATTTACTCCTTCAACGTCGGGTAGGAACCTAACGGGGTAAGAAGACCCAACTGGCGAACTTCCTTCAAAGGCCACATTATTGTCGTTCCTGGACTTCAATTTCTTGTCATATGAATGACGGAATTTCTTGGCCGTTCGCACTCCTTGGCTACAATCTTCCGAGGACGGAAAAACCACATTAGGACTCATTATTTCGTCCTAGGAATGACTGAGTCTTTCATCGCCAATAATTTCATCCACTTCAAAAAGTGCCGGTAACAGCCTGGAATCTTCATTTCTATTCATGACTAAAGAATTTAAAATTCCAAAACAAACAAAAATACCGAATTCAACAAGCAAAAATATTGAATTCAACAAGCAAACAACAAACGTAATATAACAAATAAAACATAAAGGCGAAATATTCACTCACCCCATCTTTTTTTTTCACGTGGTAATATTTCCGTACGAAAGCCAGACAATTTACAAAATGACCGACCTCATACGCGCCAAGAATAAAAATGAAATTATGAGAAGAGGTTAAAAGTTATTTAAGGGGCAATGGAGATATTTTGATTTTGGCGTAGTGATATGCAAATTTAGGAATTTTGCAAACGTTGTTACAGGTAAGTAAGGAAGTGTGATTAAAAGGAATTACGCTCATCGGACCATAAGCTTCCAATATGTCTATCCAACAATCCCTAGAATATTATCTTTAACTGAAAAGGTCCATCACATCTAAAATGAGTATTGATAATTTTGCCCATTGTATTCAGGTGTTTATTATTGAACGGCGATAAAACAAAGACTGTTTAACATTCATGACTCAAACTCGGTGGAAAATGCAAGCAGAATTGGAGTGGATTTTTACCGAATATGATTTGATGGCATAACACATTGGAGTTTATTTTTACCGAATATGATTTGATGGCATAACACATTGGAGTTGATTTTTACCGAATATGATTTGATGGCATAACACATTGGGTGTCATTTTTAACTTATGTGTATAATATATTTAATACAAGTTTATTGAAACGCAATAAAGATCGATTTTCCAGTATTTTTGTTTGAACTATTCAAGGCAATAATGACGTTTAATAATAATAAAACATTAATTTTTAATGGTTACACAAGTGCAATCGTATTACCATTTCAGATTTCTTCAAGGCATTCACATGGATTTCCGATTTCAAATAACTCAAGGTCCGTGCATGTCTAATATGACAACAACGTGAAGGCAAGATTCGACTTTATTCATCAACATAGTCTCCTTATAGATAGATACTTTTTTAATTCCAACGCGTCTCTAACAATTTGATGTCTGTTTTGTGGAACGATTTTACTTTGGCCTTTTTAGAACC
>OY744555.1:42413695-42421195 GCA_963556195.1 Sepiola atlantica
ATATATATATACATATATATACATATATATATATATGATATATATATATACATATATATACATATATATATACATATATATATATATATATATATTTATATATATATATATATATATATATATATATATATTAGTCAAAGCGTCCTTAATATTTCTTCCTCTCAGTTGCCCGTACTTGAACGTAATATCTTCTCACATGTTTTGGACTTCATCCTACTATTCCGAAACGGGAAGGAATATACTCTGAATTCGAAGTTTTCTTTGTTCAATTAGCAAGACTTCCACCTATATCCGACGCTAAGGTCAGTGATCTTCAGGCGAAATTAAATGACTTCGCTCATTCATACGGAGTAATACATGTCTCTTTTTGTGAAACAAAATGGCGAAGTGAACCTTTTCGTACCATTAAAGCATTTCGCCATAATAAATCTTTAGTTATCACAAGATCTGATAAAGGTTCAGAGGTCGTGATTCTAATCATCGAGAATATGTAAACAAAACGATGACTATCCTGGGGGATACCTCCAAGTTTTTTCAGATACACATGAGTTCACTATATATATCGAGACCAAGTTCCAAAAAAAACGGCTTAAGAGTAGAGCTCTTCCTACTAGTATTTTAAATTTAATCAGACATGTTGGTTCTATCAGCCCCCGGCTCTATGGTCTACCTAAAACCAATAAAAGCGAGGTACCGTTAAAACCCATATCATCTATGATAGGGTCATCGAATCATAAGGTAGCTAAATGGCTTGCAACTATTTCAGAACCAGTTTTGGAACTCAATAGTTCTTTTTGTATTAAAAATTCCTTCTCATTCTCGGACTTTATACACAATTATTCTAACACTGACACATGCATGTGTTCATTTGATATATCACATCTTTTAACATGTGTTCCTCTTATTGAAACGATTGATATATGTGCACATGCATTATATCGCAGACAATTACCCACCTCTTTCTATTCCCGAAATAATTTTCGTGGAATTAATGAAATTCGCCACTATGTCGGTTGAATTCAGTTTCAATGACACTATGTACAGTAGACCTCTTCAAAATTGACCTTTTTCTTCAAACATATGGAAACTGATATTATTCCCATTCTCCAAGGTCTAAATTAGAAAATTTTATTAGCTTTCATTTGGTACCACTTTCAATGCTATAGCATCAACCTCTGAAAAGCTACAATGAAAATAAGGACATAATATCCCAAATTTTGCAGCGTTTTTGAAAAACGTCAACAATAAAATTACATGGCTCTTGAGGCAGGCATAGCCAAGGTCCAAGATCACAATAACTGGTATATTTTGCTAATTTAGACCTTGGAGAATGGGAATAATATCAGTTTCCATATGTTTGAAGAAAAAGGTCAATTTTGAAGAGGTCTAATGTACAGACAAATTGATGGTGTCTCTATGTGTTCTACTTTGGGACCGGTATTGGCCAACATATTTGTTGGTTTTCATGAAGAAGGTCTGTTTTCTGGTTCTGAAAGACCAGACGTTTATCTCTGCTACGTTGACGACCCATTTTGTTTCTACAAGAATGAGACAGACGCGGACGTTGTTTTTACGTCCCTCAACAATATCCATCCAGTTCTAAAGTTTACTTTAGATAATGAAGCCAATTATTCACTTCCATTTCTGGATCTGTTAATTAGTAAAGCTTCGTCGGTTTTTTTAGCAACAGTACACAGGAAACCAATTTTCACTGGTCTCTACACACGTTGGGACTCATTTTGTCTCACAAAACAAACGTTTTATTTAATTAAGACCCTTACTCATAGGGCCTTAGTGATTTGTTCTCAGACCAAACTGGAAGATGAAATAACATTTATTACTAAGACACTCTGTAACAATGGCGATCAATTAGACATTGTTGAATCCACTATCAACAATAACATTTCTAGTTTTTATATGTTGATAAATTTCCTATTTACCTTCGCCTACTTTGGCTAGGTAATATAAGTGATGGATTAGCCAAACAGATCTGTTTGTCTGTACAAAAAATGTTATTTTGCCGCGAATACACGTGTTGTTTTTTCTACAAAACCCATTTTGTCGTCGATTCGAAATATGTTCCCCCCCACCGTAATAATTATATAATTTATTTATTTAAATGTAGTTGTAGTTAGCACTACGTTGGACGGATATCGCTAAGATTGGACATCTGGGTCAAACAACACCTGCCCACAAAAATTCGTCAGGCAAATTACTTATCAACGGATGTTTGGCATAATAAGCATGGTTTTCCACCGCCGAACATCATTAGATTAACCGTTCCTGTGCCTCAAAATTCAGTAATTGACTTATCGTCCATTCTCAGTAAGTCACACTCTTTCTTTAATCTGAATATTCTAGAAACTATTTACATTAAGTCTTTGAGACATTTTCTTTGTAAACAAAAAGAAAATCTACTTGGACTTAATGTAGTTTATATTTGGTTCAATTTTGTGTCCCCCTTTCCCTCGCTATAAAACCCATAGCATTTTTTTTTCTCTTAATCTTCACCTCGGTCTAGCTCTGTTGGACGAGGTTCGAAACCGGTCAGCTTATCCTTTCATTCTCTTATCTTTTAATTTCATTATGTTAAATAAATGTGGTCTGTATATAGCAATAACACACCCACACACCCCCCCCCACACACACACACACATATATATATATATATATATATATATATATATAATGCAATTTTCTGCATCTTAATCACTTAGGAAGTTAGACACTAGAAGTAGTAGTAAGCAAAAAAAAAACAACGAACGCTGCAAACAACTATACGACTATTTTGTTATGTATATATATATATATATATATATATATATATATATATATATATATATATATACATGAGTACTATTAATGTATTTATCATTGTTGTTTACTTATAGTTGATGAATACAAGTTTTTAAAATCGGCTCGATTTTTTCAAGTGTACACATATATACGGTGCTCAAAGCTTCATAATTATCAAATAAAATCGTTTTCATAGAATATTAGAATTTGCTTTACGTTGTGACAAACTCCTCAGATAATTTTGAAACGTAATGATTAGCATAACAATGGTAATCACTGATTATAAAATAGCTATTTTATTTGATTATTTGTAGTAACGTGTATATTCCTTGGCTTGTCACGCTTAAGTGTAGATAACAATTTCGTTCGTTTGAAATGTCATTTACTTTAGTAAGTTTGAAATAGCGTTTTCTTTAGTCTGTCACGCCTATGTTAAAATAGTATTTTTGCTGGTCTGTCAGTTTGAAATAGCATTTTAATCGCTAAACGCACAGATTGAATAGACACATCTTAAGAATATCGTTTCCTTATTTTTGACTTTTTGACTTTTTGACGTTTTTGACTTTTTGACATTTTTGACATTTTTGACTTTTTGACATTTTTGACTTTTTGACTTTTTGACTTTTTGACAGCCTCCATTGTTCATTGATAGTTTGTTTTATGGTATGTCAACTCATTGTTTGGTCATTTCATCACAAAACCAGTTTGTAGATTATTTCTGTATGCGTATATTTTTGTTAAAATAGTTTGTAACCAATAGTTTGTATTTAACATGTAGATAGGAGGTGACGGTGGTTAAGTGGATAACGACACGGACTGAAGACCTGGCTGTTCCAAGTTCGAATCCAGTCGGTTCCACAGTATCACTTTCACTTAGGGATGTTGGCAACCTTCTCGTGGTCCTTCTCGTAAGTATCCGATGTCTTTCCAGAAAGATTTCTAACTAGAAAAAACATCGGGGAAACTAATGCCCACACCAGAATCATCTGATTCACACGAGAGAAGAAGAAGCATTCATGTATGATTGTAACACGACATTCTCAGTAAACTTTAAAGATAAGAGTATACAACATATAATCATCAGTTTCGTATTGTCGACTCTAGCAGCCATATTACTAATTGGTACTTTTTTATTTCCTTAAATCTAGCATTCCAATGACTATTAAGAGAAAAATGGTATGGGTATTATAGCGAGGGAAAGGGGGGGGACAACAAATTGAATCAATTAGAAACTACATTTAGGTCTGACATACTTTTCTTTTTGCTTACAAAGTTCAAAGAAGCATACGTATTATGCAAAACATTAGTTCGTTATTTGTCTGACGAATTTTGTGGGCACGTGTTGTTTGACCCGGATGCCAAATCTTTTCGATGTCCGCCCAACGTAGCGCGAACTGCATCTACATTTAAATAAATAAATAATATAATTATTATGGTGGAGGGAATCACATCTTTTTGAATTGACGACAAAATGGGTCTAGTTTGTAACCAATAGTATTTAACATATAGCTATGGACCCGGAGAGGTAATTTGTTTACGGACTAGAGTGAACATTGAGTTAATAGTAACTGTTATAATACATTGTTCAAAGTTCACACATTAGGGTTTCACTACCAGACACCTTTAAAGAGCATACACGGAACTGCCGTTCATGTTTTTGTGATTAAGATTCTGCCTTTGTTCCGAGACAAACTGGTTTAGTAATCCCGGATTTCGAATTGAATATACAATGAATGTGATACCATTATTATAAATAATGGCGTTTTACTGAGAAAATATAAAGATATAAACGACGCGTATTCTTATAATTGGTTATATTTATAAATCTTACCTGGCACACGCTAGGAAGTAAGTGTAGTATCTGTTCCGATGGATACTGCACCCTGTCCTGTGCAGTTCTAGGAGGTCCACCCTCCCAGGCTTCGCCTCCCCTCTTTGGGGAGGAGTAAGTTTATTGCTTACTGCTTGAGGCGCCCCTACCGGGGAATGCCGACGGGGCTGCCCAGGCAATTTTTAAATGGCCAGAGTGCTCACCTCTCGAGCGCTGGCTTTTAACCCCACTTACTCGACCCAAGCTGTGGTCACATCTTACTTGTGGGAGTAAGATAAAACTGGCCTTGTGCCTAACTCCTGCAGAGGAGTAAATAAATATATTTATAAATCTTAACTATCAGAAACAACTTTTAAAGAGAAAAGTAATCGCATTGCTTCGTCCGATCGTCTTGGACATAAATATCCATTAGCTGTGAAAATAAATCCTCGCAAAGTTTTAGCAACTAGTTTTCGGCTGTTCACGTGGATGGTGAGAAATGAAAAATTGGACGAGCGAGGCCCCATTAACCGTCTCTAAGCAATGGATGCGCATTGAGATTGTTAATGATGATTTATGTCATAGGCACAAGATTTACAGCCATTGTGTATGTGTTGGAAGATTTTTAATATTTATGATACGTTGTGATCGTCATAAAGCATGGTCTTATATCTGACAGGTTTTTGGTATAAGAACTAGCAGAGGATATGTTCGTGTCTATGAATAAAGAATATACGCTTCAAATAAATGTTGGAATCAGTACATAACTACAAACAACGTTAGATATTCATATTTTTTAAATTATTATTTAGCTTCACAATACCTGTCATTTTGGGCGTCATACGGTCTCAACCTGATGTTACAAGATCAGGCTGTCTGACCATATAGACTTCTTGAGCGAAAATGCACAAAGAATTGAGGTTTTATTGTTTTTTTTTCTGTTTGAAAAACTCAATCATGTTCTGCAAAGCGTAAAATAAAAAAATACAATTTCGCTTCCTCTTCTCTTTCTTCACCTTATTCTCATCTCCCTCCCTACCCCAAAACCTTTACCAAAATGACTGGATTCAGCATTGAATAATCCGAAAAGTGTAAATATGCCGTAAAACAAAACAAGCAATCCAAACACTATGAATAAATACTTGAACATATAAAAAAACTTGAAGCATACAAAATTTTACTAAAATGACCGGATTCGGCAGTAAATAACCTGAAGGGTTAATATTCCATAAAACAAAACAACCATGAGTTCTTAATTTTGATTTCCATATGTATCTGATAATTGAATATCGGCACTGAGATAAAAAGATGTCTACTACAAACCAAGTCTGCTAGTGTTTACGAAGCATGGCTCAAGAAGTTCCAGGTAACGTCCGTTCGCTTCACACGAAATAGACTAATAGCTCGTCCTAAATGCATTACACTAACGACACACATTTTCCTAACTTCCTGACAAGAGAGCTCATTCTCGAAACTTGACAAGAATAAATCCAAGCTAGATAGCTTATATAATTCTGCCTCAACAGTCGTATTTATACCGCCGCATCGAATTTGGACGAATTATATCCCTCTGATTGATTGCATGCATTTTGCCAGTGTTATGTATGTGCTAAATAACTAAGGAATATACAAGCCAGATGAGTATATTAGTTGGAGTTCAACTTCACATGTTTATGTACTTAGAAATATAACATGATATTTTATGAATAACAATTCATACGAATTTTACTTTTACAATTTTGATGCCTACCTTTCCTAGATTTACCGTCTTTGGACCGGCTGCTACAATTTTCATGACGCCTTCAACATTGAACTTTTGCCTATAATTTCAACCTCTTCTCATTGTATTGGACATTTTTTTATATTTGTATTATCTTTATATCTTTTCAAATTATGACTTTTTGGTAATTTCCTTTACCAACTTATCTGTTTGTTATTCCTCTAACGATAAGATTTCATTCTTTGAAAAGCCATAGCTTAAGGAAGGAAAAATAAATTTCTTTCATTTGAAACACCTTGTTTTGAGCAACTGATGACGTGATAGATATTGTATTTTTACAATCTTTATTCCCATCTTTTACTTCTCTCTCTCTCATTCTCTCTCTCTCTCTTTCTCTCTCTTTCTCTCTCTCTCTCTTTTGTTTTCACCACTTTGTACATTCATAAGTGATTTTTTGGACAAGACAGGCATAAGCAGAATATTAATTGTACCAAATATGGTTGAATTGCAGAAAGTAAAATTGTTATTCATAAAATATCATGTTATTTTTCTAAGTACATAAACATGGGAAGTTGAACTCCAACCAATCTTGCTTGTATATTCCTTAGTAATTTAGCACATGCATAACACTGGCAAAATTTATGCAATCAATCAGAGGGATATAATTCATACTTTGTTTTATCGACGTAAAATTATAAGCGCGGACACTCTGGTGCTTTTTCGATCAGTAAGAGATTCGATTCTAAATATGTTTAACAATCATCGGACTTTAACCAACTTAATTTTTATATGTGATAGATATCTTAAAGATAATTACTATCATAAAAATCCCCGAACTATTCCTGAACTGGTGAGAGTCACCAGAAATAAAATTTGTCAGTTCTTTAAAATTTTCAACGACAATCAAATCAAGCTAGTTAAACATCCATGACTTACATTAGGTGGACAAGTCAGGGACGCTCTGAAGTTTATTTGTAACAGATATGGTTGGATTGCAGAAAAGATTGTTAATTTTATCAACGATTTCAATGGTTGGCATTTAAAAAAAAATCATCCTGTATTTTTTTAAATGTCATTTGAGGCTGTTGTTGCCGCATTACTATACAAGCAATGACATTTTTAGAGTGTTTTTTCATATGAATCTTTTGCTGTTTACTTAAAAACAAAGTTTTGT
>OY744555.1:42426195-42463695 GCA_963556195.1 Sepiola atlantica
TTTCTAAGTGAGGGTACGTTCCTTAGGGCTAATACGGCTCATGCTTGCTTCGGAAGGGGTCCTTTACTTATTCTAAAAAACAAAAAAATCAATAAATAAAAAAGTTATGAATTTTAAAAAATAGGACCCTTATTTTTGCCCACCCTGTATATACACTATTAATTATTATTATTATTATTATTATTATTATTATTATTATTATTATTATTATTATTATTATTATTATTATTATTATTATTATTATTATTATTACTATTACTACCACTATTTGTATTATTTTCATTTTTATTATTATTTATTATTATTTTTATTATAATTATAACTATTGTTATGATTATTATGGTTACCATTATTAATATAGCTATTATAGTTATTACCATTTTGAATATGATTAATATTATTGAAACTACTAATTCTACTATTATCAATAAAATTATTCCTATTACCATATTTACAACCATTATGATTAATATTATTGCTACCTTCTTCTATATTATTATTAGTTTTATTATCATTAATTATTATTTATTAGTTATTATTATTATTACTATCTAATATTTCCTGATTATTTTATTTTCTACCTTACTATTACTTTTTATTAATTAGTATTATTATCGATTGCTATTATTGTTATTATTATTATTATTATTATTATTATTATTATTATTATTATTATTATTATTATTATTATTATTATTATTATTATTATTATTATTACTATCATTATTATTTTATATTATTTTAATTATTATTATTATCATTTTCATTACTATTAATTATGTAAACTTAATTAAATTACTAGTGAATTTGTTTGATTCATTAATTAATTAATGATAATTTTATAAGTGTAAAGGAAATAAAACAGTGTAAATACAGAATTAGTGACAGTCGGCGCTGCTAACCCCTATGCCATCATACGACACTGACTGAATGAAAGGTGTATCTCAATGTAAACATTGCAATTGCCGGAGCTCGAATTAGTTTTTACCTAATGAGCATTGCTTTTTTTAAGCTAATGGCAGTTGGTGATATCCTTACAAACACAAGCTCTACCCGGGGGGGGGGGAGTTTTATATCGCCATCCACATACAGACTGTTTCGCGGTTTCACAGCTCATCAGTGCGGCTAGACCAGTTAGTGCCTCAGGCCGGGATCGAAACGCAACCGTCGAGCTGACATGTTTCAGAGAGTGATATTTTATTGCTATACATCAACATCTCCTTTTGTAAGAAGAGATTTAGGACATATGAGAAGCTAATACAGATTGAGAGAGAGAGAGAGAGAAAGTAAGAATGAAAGAGAGGAATAAGGAAATACATATATATATATATATATATTCTTAATCTGCGTGGTTAGAAAAATTCTGGCTAAGAGTTGGGTTGATTCCTAACTTACTCAATCATAAACTTACCATTATCTGTCTTCTTCTCACTGTCTTCTTTTTCTCCTCATATATGACTCTGAATACGAGAAAGGACATATATATATATATATATATATATATATATATATATATATATATATATATATATATATATTTACGTGTTTTTTAAAATTTTACATATATATGTGTGTGTGTGTCTGTGTGGAATATTTCAGAGACTGGGTAAAGAGAGGATAAGCGAGAGACGCAGAATTCGCTTAATTCCAGATTATTGAGTCATTACTACTGTCAATCCCCCTTAGGAGTGTTCATCTTCCTCCTCGATTTTTAATTACTTCTATTTGAACAATGCGGTGTCCAATGCCCTAAAGACAGCAATAAATAGATGTTTGCCCGACAAATGTTTGCTATTCGAACACTACAGATACATCGGCACACACATTCGTATCTTCGTCGGAACAGGAAACAGTTTCCCACAATGATTACATATAACAATACAGAAGCAACATAATTTGAGAATATGTTTAACCCATATTTAAAATAAACATTGTCCTAAATGTCAATGATGATTTACATACGAATTTTTAAATATATATATATATATATATATATATACATATATATATATATATATATATATATATGTGTGTGTGTCTATGTACACATAAATATATATTTATTAATACATACATGTACAAAAACAGCTACACTGCTATGTCAATGTTACGATCTATAGCTATTAGAAACTAAGATTGCCCTCAGATAAAAAAGTCTAATTTCACTTACGTGTTCATAGTGAGAATATGAACACATACATGAAAGATAATACTTTTCCGACTGAAGAAATATTACCTTCTAATAACAAAAGATTTTAACATCGGCATGCCAGTGTAGCGGTGTTTGTACATGTCTGTATAATTAAAAATAATAACATAAACAACTCTATTTACTATTGAGCACTATTATTTAAGTCCGGTTGAAATGTTTTCGATTTGTTCCTGTGGATGTTTACTTAACTAGGATTACTATATATATATATATATATATATATATATATATATATATATATATATATATATATATGTATATGTATATGTATATGTATGTATATGTATATGTATGTATATGTATATATAAATATATATATATATATATATATATATATAAATATATATATATTTCTATATATATACATATGTATATATAAATATATATATATATTTCTATATATATATATATGTATATATAAATATATATATATATTTCTATATATATATGTATATATAAATATATATATGTATATATATATTTCTCTCTCTCTATATATATATGTATATATAAATATATATATATTTCTCTATATATATATATATGTATATATAAATATATATATATTTCTCTCTCTATATATATATGTATATATAAATATATATATATATTTCTATATATATATATATATGTATATATAAATATATATATATTTCTATATATATATATATATGTATATATAAATATATATATATATTTCTATATGTATATATAAATATATATATATATATTTCTATATGTATATATAAATATATATATGTATATATATATTTCTATATGTATATATAAATATATATATGTATATATATATTTCTATATGTATATATAAATATATATATGTATATATATTTATATATGTATATATAAATATATATATGTATATATATGTATATATATATATATATGCATGTATATATCTGTATGTATATGTATATATTTCGTTTGATTGCTTATCAATGCTCAACAGTTTTATATTTGATACTATTATACTATATTTGGTTGAGTGATACATGCATTCATGCATTTTACAAGACAACGGGTGTAGATTGAACGAAATAGTTTCGTCTTGAACTGGGCATAACAAGAAACGGAATCCGGTTGTGAAGTCCAAATGTCGGTGCATTAAAAGTTGGGAATTATTACTAATTGATTCAATTTCAGGTCCACTAGGAATGGTAATGCAAGTCATGGATCCATCTATGAATTAAATAGTATTTTTTTTCCATGACATTAAACTGCAGTGGTATAAAGATGAATATTTGGTGGGCTCTTTCACTCCTCGGAAGCAACAGTTATCTCCTGTAAAAGTGTTCATGTATAGTCTATAAAGACACAGAGATTGCGCAATCACAAACAACACCACACTTGCCCGGACATTGCTTTCCACAAATGACAAAGAAATGTTTAGGACGAATTAAAACACTGTCGCGATTAGTAAGGAAAAAGTAGTGTTATCTCAGAGTTCTTCTCTTTGTTAAATTAATACTTCAAAGTCCAGTCTACTTTATAATTTACTCCATAGCTAGACAGAAGTGATATGGAGTTATACTTTTACCGTAAGTATTAGTGAACATGATGCAATGGATCCGACAGAACTCAAAATCCGCGTTGCAACCAATAATTATTGTATCTAATGAAAACATAATAAAACCCCATAAATAGTTCATGATCTGAAGACCTTGAAGCATATAGTCTTTTACTAAAATTATTCGCTTTGGCATTACATGATACGAACTAAGGTTGATATGACGTGAAACTAGTCGAAGAAACATCTTGAAGTGTGGTAGCATGTTTACTATTAGACAGCTCAGATCAATGCAATAAACAATGACTTCAAACAGTAAAAAAAAGGATTTTTATCGATTGAACGGAGTAAAAGCACTTTTCACAGACCGTACCAAAAAGTTTGCAATTGTTTTGCTAATGGCTTTCATTTACAGAACATCCGGAAATTTAGACGAGTTATTAACCACCAATTAGAAATACAAGAAAACAAAAGAAATCATTCAAACGGAAACATGATGGAAACAATAACAGCTCTATCGATCTTCAGTGTAATTAGCTAAGCTATACGTCCTCAGAGCAATACAGCAATACAATATTCGTGTAATAAGCCTATAACTACATAATAATAGTGGAAGGCATATATATATATATATATATATATATATATATATATATATATATATATATATATATATATATACTAGCTGAGATACATATATATGCTAGGTTTCTTAAAATATTTCTCTTCGCAACGAGACTTGAAAAACATGTCTTCAATTTCAATTGAAATAAAACCATTTTTTAATAATAATATTTAATCATAATAATTCATAATTAATTATTATTTATTATATAATTATATATATAATTCATATCTTAAACAGAGAAACATGCTCATCTTTTCCTAAGACAAAGACAATTCCTTTAAATAAATATTTTAAAAGTCATCGTGTAATGAGTTTTGCTTTTAGACTTTGGTTATTTATCTTCTTAGTTAACATTGACAGCAGATAATCGAACACGGCAACAATTGCATAACACGTGTCGATATTTGTACGAACGCGGTGTTGTAGTAGAACTCGTCGCTAAGAATTTATGACTAACAAACGTAAAAACGATTACGTGAGGTTGAATGTACTTACCACATAATAGCTGGTTTGGAAGAGTTTGATGAAGGGGTCATCAGAACATTAAACTGACGATTAATATAAGTGAATGTCAGTCTCTTTGAAAGTTGGCTACGGTTACGTTGAGGCTAAATGTTAAGAACGTAATTGACTGAACAAGTTTAAATACATTAAAATACAGTAACAACTCATAATTTATAGTGAACTATTCACAATATTTGACCTTTGACCCTGTATTATTGATAATATTCAACAAGATTTTGAAGCATAGTTCTAATGTTTAAGCAGTTTTGCAGCCACCTATTAAGAATTAACTGCTAATTTAAATGTTAATAAATTAATAGTTAACATTTTTCATTCCTATATTTTTGCACATCAATTTTTCATACAGCATTCTGGATATCAACACTATCTACTTAGCAATAAATAAATCCACGGGCTTAGGTCATTAAAAAAAATTTAAGTTCCATCCTTACTTTAAATCCTTATACATATGTGTAATTTCTCATTGACGTACCATATATTACCATATACTAAATTAATTAATAGTTGAGAAATATATAAATTATTTTGTAAGTATTCGTTATTGGACAGGAATTTAGACTCATTTAACCTGTTAAATAGAAATTCATCTATTTTGCTTTAAAGATTTTTCATGAATAAAATTTATAAAAATATGGAATAATTTGGAACCAACTTATATCCAACATTTAAAGAGATTGAGATTTAGTTAACATAACCGTAACAGCATAATTCATAATTTAGTTAACATAACCGTAACAGCATTATTTATAATTTAGTTAAAATAACCGTAACAACATTATTTCTAATTTAGTTAACATAACCGTAACATAATTATTTATAATTTAGATAACATAACCGTAACAGCATTATTTATAATTTAGTTAAAATAACCGTAACATCATTATTTCTAATTTAGTTAACATAACCGTAACATCATTATTTATAATTTAGTTAACATAACCGTAACAACATTATTTATAATTTAGTTAACATAACCGTAACATCATTATTTATAATTTAGTTAACATAACCGTAACCGCATTATTTATAATTTAGTTAACATAACTGTAACAGCATTATTTATAATTTAGTTAACATAACCGTAACAGCATTATTTATAATTTAGTTAACATAACCGTAACAGCATTATTTATAATTTAGTTAACATAACCGTAACATCATAATTTATAATTTAGTTAACATAACTGTAACATCATTATTTATAATTTAGTTAACATAACCGTAACCGCATTATTTATAATTTAGTTAACATAACCGTAACAACATTATTTATAATTTAGTTAACATAACCGTAACAACATTATTTATAATTTAGTTAACATAACCGTAACATCATTATTTATAATTTAGTTAACATAACCGTAACCGCATTATTTATAATTTAGTTAACATAACCGTAACATCATTATTTATAATTTAGTTAACATAACCGTAACATCATTATTTATAATTTAGTTAACATAACTGTAACAGCATTATTTATAATTTAGTTAACATAACTGTAACAGCATTATTTATAATTTAGTTAACATAACCGTAACAGCATTATTTATAATTTAGTTAACATAACCGTAACAGCATTATTTATAATTTAGTTAACATAACTGTAACAGCATTATTTATAATTTAGTTAACATAACTGTAACAGCATTATTCATAATTTAGTTAACATAACTGTAACAGCATTATTTATAATTGAGTTAACATAACCGTAACAGCATTATTTATAATTTAGTTAACATAACCGTAACAGCATTATTTATAATTTAGTTAACATAACCGTAACATCATTATTTATAATTTAGTTAACATAACCGTAACAGCATTATTTATAATTTAGTTAACATAACCGAAACAGCATTATTTATAATTTAGTTAACATAACTGTAACAGCATTATTTATAATTTAGTTAACATAACTGTAACAGCATTATTTATAATTTAGTTAACATAACTGTAACAGCATTATTTATAATTTAGTTAACATAACCGTAACAGCATTATTTATAATTTAGTTAACATAACTGTAACAGCATTATTTATAATTTAGTTAACATAACCGTAACAGCATTATTTATAATTTAGTTAACATAACCGTAACAGCATTATTTATAATTTAGTTAACATAACCGTAACAACATTATTTATAATTTAGTTAACATAACCGTAACAGCATTATTTATAATTTAGTTAACATAACCGTAACAGCATTATTTATAATTTAGTTAACATAACCGTAACAGCATTATTTATAATTTAGTTAACATAACTGTAACAGCATTATTTATAATTTAGTTAACATAACTGTAACAGCATTATTTATAATTTAGTTAACATAACCGTAACATCATTATTTATAATTTAGTTAACATAACCGTAACAGCATTATTTATAATTTAGTTAACATAACCGTAACATCATTATTTATAATTTAGTTAACATAACCGTACCATCATTATTTATAATTTAGTTAACATAACTGTAACATCATTATTTATAATTTAGTTAACATAACTGTAACAGCATTATTTATAATTTAGTTAACATAACTGTAACAGCATTATTTATAATTTAGTTAACTTACCGTAACATCATTATTTATAATTTAGTTAACATAACTGTAACAGCATTATTAATAATTTAGTTAAAATAACCGTAACATCATTATTTATAATTTAGTTAACATAACTGTAACAGCATTATTTATAATTTAGTTAACAGTAACATAATTATTTATAATTTAGTTAACATAACCGTAACAGCATTATTTATAATTTAGTTAACATAACCGTAACATCATTATTTATAATTTAGTTAACATACCCGTAACATCATTATTTATAATTTAGTTAACATAACCGTAACAACATTATTTATAATTTAGTTAACATAACCGTAACAGCATTATTTATAAATGAGTTAACATAACCGTAACATCATTATTAATAATTTAGTTAACATAACTGTAACAGCATTATTTATAGTTTAGTTAACTTACCGTAACATCATTATTTATAATTTAGTTAACATAACCGTAACATCATTATTTATAATTTAGTTAACATAACTGTAACAGCATTATTTATAATTTAGTTAACATAACTGTAACAGCATTATTTATAATTTAGTTAACATAACCGTAACAGCATTATTTATAATTTAGTTAACATAACCGTAACATCATTATTTATAATTTAGTTAACATAACTGTTACATCATTATTTATAATTTAGTTAACATAACTGTAACAGCATTATTTATAATTTAGTTAACATAACCGTAACATCATTATTTATAATTTAGTTAACATAACCGTAACAGCATTATTTATAATTTAGTTAACATAACCGTAACAGCATTATTTATAATTTAGTTAACATAACCGTAACAGCATTATTTATAATTTAGTTAACATAACCGTAACAGCATTATTTATAATTTAGATAACATAACCGTAACATCATTATTTATAATTTAGTTAACATAACTGTAACAGCATTATTTATAATTTAGTTAACATAACCGTAACAGCATTATTTATAATTTAGTAAACATAACCGTAACAGCATTATTTATAATTTAGTTAACATAACCGTAACATCATTATTTATAATTTAGTTAACATAACTGTAACAGCATTATTTATAATTTAGTTAACATAACTGTAACAGCATTATTTATAATTTAGTTAACATAACCGTAACAGCATTATTTATAATTTAGTTAACATAACTGTAACAGCATTATTTATAATTTAGTTAACATAACCGTAACAGCATTATTTATAATTTAGTTAACATAACCGTAACATCATTATTTATAATTTAGTTAACATAACCGTAACAGCATTATTTATAATTTAGTTAACATAACCGAAACAGCATTATTTATAATTTAGTTAACATAACTGTAACAGGATTATTTATAATTTAGTTAACATAACTGTAACAGCATTATTTATAATTTAGTTAACATAACTGTAACAGCATTATTTATAATTTAGTTAACATAACCGTAACAGCATTATTTATAATTTAGTTAACATAACTGTAACAGCATTATTTATAATTTAGTTAACATAACCGTAACAGCATTATTTATAATTTAGTTAACATAACCGTAACAGCATTATTTATAATTTAGTTAACATAACCGTAACAGCATTATTTATAATTTAGTTAACATAACCGTAACAGCATTATTTATAATTTAGTTAACATAACCGTAACAGCATTATTTATAATTTAGTTAACATAACCGTAACAGCATTATTTATAATTTAGTTAACATAACTGTAACAGCATTATTTATAATTTAGTTAACATAACTGTAACAGCATTATTTATAATTTAGTTAACATAACCGTAACATCATTATTTATAATTTAGTTAACATAACTGTAACATCATTATTTATAATTTAGTTAACATAACCGTAACAGCATTATTTATAATTTAGTTAACATAACTGTAACAGCATTATTTATAATTTAGTTAACATAACCGTAACAGCATTATTTATAATTTAGTTAACATAACCGTAACATCATTATTTATAATTTAGTTAACATAACCGTACCATCATTATTTATAATTTAGTTAACATAACTGTAACATCATTATTTATAATTTAGTTAACATAACTGAAACAGCATTATTTATAATTTAGTTAACATAACTGTAACAGCATTATTTATAATTTAGTTAACTTACCGTAACATCATTATTTATAATTTAGTTAACATAACTGTAACAGCATTATTAATAATTTAGTTAAAATAACCGTAACATCATTATTTATAATTTAGTTAACATAACTGTAACAGCATTATTTATAATTTAGTTAACAGTAACATAATTATTTATAATTTAGTTAACATAACCGTAACAGCATTATTTATAATTTAGTTAACATAACCGTAACATCATTATTTATAATTTAGTTAACATACCCGTAACATCATTATTTATAATTTAGTTAACATAACCGTAACAACATTATTTATAATTTAGTTAACATAACCGTAACAGCATTATTTATAAATGAGTTAACATAACCGTAACATCATTATTAATAATTTAGTTAACATAACTGTAACAGCATTATTTATAATTTAGTTAACTTACCGTAACATCATTATTTATAATTTAGTTAACATAACCGTAACATCATTATTTATAATTTAGTTAACATAACTGTAACAGCATTATTTATAATTTAGTTAACATAACTGTAACAGCATTATTTATAATTTAGTTAACATAACCGTAACAGCATTATTTATAATTTAGTTAACATAACCGTAACATCATTATTTATAATTTAGTTAACATAACTGTTACATCATTATTTATAATTTAGTTTACATAACTGTAACAGCATTATTTATAATTTAGTTAACATAACCGTAACATCATTATTTATAATTTAGTTAACATAACCGTAACAGCATTATTTATAATTTAGTTAACATAACCGTAACAGCATTATTTATAATTTAGTTAACATAACCGTAACAGCATTATTTATAATTTAGTTAACATAACCGTAACAGCATTATTTATAATTTCGTTAACATAACTGTAACAGCATTATTTATAATTTAGTTAACATAACTGTAACAGCATTATTTATAATTTAGTTAACATAACTGTAACAGCATTATTTATAATTTAGTTAACATAACCGTAACAGCATTATTTATAATTTAGTTAACATAACCGTAACAGCATTATTTATAATTTAGTTAACATAACCGTAACATCATTATTTATAATTTAGTTAACATAACTGTAACAGCATTATTTATAATTTAGTTAACATAACTGTAACAGCATTATTTATAATTTAGTTAACATAAATGTAACAGCATTATTTATAATTTAGTTAACATAACCGTAACAGCATTATTTATAATTTAGATAACATAACCGTAACATCATTATTTATAATTTAGTTAACATAACTGTAACAGCATTATTTATAATTTAGTTAACATAACCGTAACAGCATTATTTATAATTTAGTTAACATAACCGTAACAGCATTATTTATAATTTAGTTAACATAACCGTAACATCATTATTTATAATTTAGTTAACATAACTGTAACAGCATTATTTATAATTTAGTTAACATAACTGTAACAGCATTATTTATAATTTAGTTAACATAACCGTAACAGCATTATTTATAATTTAGTTAACATAACCGTAACAGCATTATTTATAATTTAGTTAACATAACCGTAACAGCATTATTTATAATCTAGTTAACATAACTGTAACAGCATTATTTATAATTTAGTTAACATAACTGTAACAGCATTATTTATAATTTAGTTAACATAACCGTAACAGCATTATTTATAATTTAGTTAACATAACTGTAACAGCATTATTTATAATTTAGTTAACATAACCGTAACAGCATTATTTATAATTTAGTTAACATAACCGTAACATCATTATTTATAATTTAGTTAACATAACCGTAACAGCATTATTTATAATTTAGTTAACATAACCGTAACAGCATTATTTATAATTTAGTTAACATAACCGTAACAGCATTATTTATAATTTAGTTAACATAACCGTAACAGCATTATTTATAATTTAGTTAACATAACTGTAACAGCATTATTTATAATTTAGTTAACATAACTGTAACAGCATTATTTATAATTTAGTTAACATAACCGTAACATCATTATTTATAATTTAGTTAACATAACCGTAACAGCATTATTTATAATTTAGTTAACATAACCGTAACAGCATTATTTATAATTTAGTTAACATAACCGTAACAGCATTATTTATAATTTAGTTAACATAACCGTAACAGCATTATTTATAATTTCGTTAACATAACTGTAACAGCATTATTTATAATTTAGTTAACATAACTGTAACAGCATTATTTATAATTTAGTTAACATAACTGTAACAGCATTATTTATAATTTAGTTAACATAACCGTAACAGCATTATTTATAATTTAGTTAACATAACCGTAACAGCATTATTTATAATCTAGTTAACATAACCGTAACATCATTATTTATAATTTAGTTAACATAACTGTAACAGCATTATTTATAATTTAGTTAACATAACTGTAACAGCATTATTTATAATTTAGTTAACATAAATGTAACAGCATTATTTATAATTTAGTTAACATAACCGTAACAGCATTATTTATAATTTAGATAACATAACCGTAACATCATTATTTATAATTTAGTTAACATAACTGTAACAGCATTATTTATAATTTAGTTAACATAACCGTAACAGCATTATTTATAATTTAGTTAACATAACCGTAACAGCATTATTTATAATTTAGTTAACATAACCGTAACATCATTATTTATAATTTAGTTAACATAACTGTAACAGCATTATTTATAATTTAGTTAACATAACTGTAACAGCATTATTTATAATTTAGTTAACATAACCGTAACAGCATTATTTATAATTTAGTTAACATAACCGTAACAGCATTATTTATAATTTAGTTAACATAACCGTAACAGCATTATTTATAATCTAGTTAACATAACTGTAACAGCATTATTTATAATTTAGTTAACATAACTGTAACAGCATTATTTATAATTTAGTTAACATAACCGTAACAGCATTATTTATAATTTAGTTAACATAACTGTAACAGCATTATTTATAATTTAGTTAACATAACCGTAACAGCATTATTTATAATTTAGTTAACATAACCGTAACAGCATTATTTATAATTTAGTTAACATAACCGTAACAGCATTATTTATAATTTAGTTAACATAACCGTAACAGCATTATTTATAATTTAGTTAACATAACCGTAACAGCATTATTTATAATTTAGTTAACATAACCGTAACAGCATTATTTATAATTTAGTTAACATAACTGTAACAGCATTATTTATAATTTAGTTAACATAACTGTAACAGCATTATTTATAATTTAGTTAACATAACCGTAACATCATTATTTATAATTTAGTTAACATAACCGTAACAGCATTATTTATAATTTAGTTAACATAACCGTAACATCATTATTTATAATTTAGTTAACATAACCGTACCATCATTATTTATAATTTAGTTAACATAACTGTAACATCATTATTTATAATTTAGTTAACATAACTGTAACAGCATTATTTATAATTTAGTTAACATAACTGTAACAGCATTATTTATAATTTAGTTAACTTACCGTAACATCATTATTTATAATTTAGTTAACATAACTGTAACAGCATTATTAATAATTTAGTTAAAATAACCGTAACATCATTATTTATAATTTAGTTAACATAACTGTAACAGCATTATTTATAATTTAGTTAACAGTAACATAATTATTTATAATTTAGTTAACATAACCGTAACAGCATAATTTATAATTTAGTTAACATAACCGTAACATCATTATTTATAATTTAGTTAACATACCCGTAACATCATTATTTATAATTTAGTTAACATAACCGTAACAACATTATTTATAATTTAGTTAACATAACCGTAACAGCATTATTTATAAATGAGTTAACATAACCGTAACATCATTATTAATAATTTAGTTAACATAACTGTAACAGCATTATTTATAATTTAGTTAACTTACCGTAACATCATTATTTATAATTTAGTTAACATAACCGTAACATCATTATTTATAATTTAGTTAACATAACTGTAACAGCATTATTTATAATTTAGTTAACATAACTGTAACAGCATTATTTATAATTTAGTTAACATAACCGTAACATCATTATTTATAATTTAGTTAACATAACTGTTACATCATTATTTATAATTTAGTTAACATAACTGTAACAGCATTATTTATAATTTAGTTAACATAACCGTAACAGCATTATTTATAATTTAGTTAACATAACCGTAACATCATTATTTATAATTTAGTTAACATAACTGTTACATCATTATTTATAATTTAGTTAACATAACTGTAACAGCATTATTTATAATTTAGTTAACATAACCGTAACATCATTATTTATAATTTAGTTAACATAACCGTAACAGCATTATTTATAATTTAGTTAACATAACCGTAACAGCATTATTTATAATTTAGTTAACATAACCGTAACAGCATTATTTATAATTTAGTTAACATAACCGTAAAAGCATTATTTATAATTTCGTTAACATAACTGTAACAGCATTATTTATAATTTAGTTAACGTAACTGTAACAGCATTATTTATAATTTAGTTAACATAACTGTAACAGCATTATTTATAATTTAGTTAACATAACCGTAACAGCATTATTTATAATTTAGTTAACATAACCGTAACAGCATTATTTATAATTTAGTTAACATAACCGTAACATCATTATTTATAATTTAGTTAACATAACTGTAACAGCATTATTTATAATTTAGTTAACATAACTGTAACAGCATTATTTATAATTTAGTTAACATAAATGTAACAGCATTATTTATAATTTAGTTAACATAACCGTAACAGCATTATTTATAATTTAGTTAACATAACCGTAACAGCATTATTTATAATTTAGATAACATAACCGTAACATCATTATTTATAATTTAGTTAACATAACTGTAACAGCATTATTTATAATTTAGTTAACATAACCGTAACAGCATTATTTATAATTTAGTTAACATAACCGTAACAGCATTATTTATAATTTAGTTAACATAACCGTAACATCATTATTTATAATTTAGTTAACATAACTGTAACAGCATTATTTATAATTTAGTTAACATAACTGTAACAGCATTATTTATAATTTAGTTAACATAACCGTAACAGCATTATTTATAATTTAGTTAACATAACCGTAACAGCATTATTTATAATTTAGTTAACATAACCGTAACAGCATTATTTATAATTTAGTTAACATAACCGTAACAGCATTATTCATAATTTAGTTAACATAACCGTAACAGCATTATTTATAATTTAGTTAACATAACCGTAACAGCATTATTTATAATTTAGTTAACATAACTGTAACAGCATTATTTATAATTTAGTTAACATAACTGTAACAGCATTATTTATAATTTAGTTAACATAACCGTAACAGCATTATTTATAATTTAGTTAACATAACCGTAACAGCATTATTTATAATTTAGTTAACATAACCGTAACATCATTATTTATAATTTAGTTAACATAACTTTAACAGCATTATTTATAATTTAGTTAACATAACTGTAACAGCATTATTTATAATTTAGTTAACATAACTGTAACAGCATTATTTATAATTTAGTTAACATAACCGTAACAGCCTTATTTATAATTTAGTTAACATAACCGTAACAGCATTATTTATAATTTAGTTTACATAACCGTAACATCATTATTTATAATTTAGTTAACATAACTGTAACAGCATTATTCATAATTTTTTTAACATAACCGTAACAGCATTATTTGTAATTTAGTTAACATAACTGTAACAGCATTATTTATAATTTGGTTAACATAACCGTAACATCATTATTTATAATTTAGTTAACATAACTGTAACAGCATTATTTATAATTTAGTTAACATAACTGTAACAGCATTATTTATAATTTAGTTAACTTACCGTAACATCATTATTTATAATTTAGTTAACATAAATGTAACAGCATTATTTATAATTTAGTTAACATAACCGTAACATCATTATTTCTAATTTAGTTAACATAACTGTAACAGCATTATTTATAATTTGGTTAACTTACCGTAACATAATTATTTATAATTTAGTTAACATAACCGTAACATCATTATTTATAATTATGTTAACATAACTGTAACCGCATTATTTATAATTTTGTTAACATAAGTGTAACATCATTATTTATAATTGAGTTAACATAACTGTAACAGCATTATTTATAATTTAGTTAACTAACCGTAACATCATTATTTATAATTTAGTTAACATAACCGTAACATCATTATTTATAATTTAGTTAACATAACTGTAACAGCATTATTTATAATTTAGTTAACTTACCGTAACATCATTATTTATAATTTAGTTAACATAACCGTAACATCATTATTTATAATTTAGTTAACATAACTGTAACAGCATTATTTATAATTTAGTTAACATAACTGTAACAGCATTATTTATAATTTAGTTAACATAACCGTAACATCCATATTTATAATTTAGTTAACATAACCGTAACATCATTATTTATAATTTAGTTAACATTACTTTAACAGCATTTGTAACAGCATTATTTATAATTTACTTAACATAACTGTAACAGCATTATTTATTATTTAGTTAACATAACCGTAACAGCATTATTTATAATTTAGTTAACATAACCGTAACAGCATTATTTATAATTTAGTTAACATAACCGTAACATCATTATTTATAATTTAGTTAACATAACTGTAACAGCATTATTTATAATTTAGTTAACTCACCGTAACATCATTATTTATAATTTAGTTAACATAACTGTTACAGCATTATTTATAATTTAGTTAACATAACCGTAACATCATTATTTATAATTTAGTTAACATAACTGTAACAGCATTATTTATAATTTAGTTAACTTACCGTAACATAATTATTTATAATTTAGTTAACATAACCGTAACATCATTATTTCTAATTTAGTTAACATAACCGTAACATCATTATTTATAATTTAGTTAACATAACCGTAACGTCATTATTTATAATTTAGTTAACATAACTGTAACAGCATTATTTATAATTTAGTTAACTAAATGTAACATCATTATTTATAATTTAGTTAACATAACCGTAACATCATTATTTATAATTTAGTTAACATAACTGTAACAGCATTATTTATAATTTAGTTAACTTACCGTAACATCATTATTTATAATTTAGTTAACATAACCGTAACATCATTATTTATAATTTAGTTAACATAACTGTAACAGCATTATTTATAATTTAGTTAACTAACCGTAACATCATTATTTATAATTTAGTTAACATAACCGTAACATCATTATTTATAATTTAGTTAACATAACTGTAACAGCATTATTTATAATTTAGTTAACATAACTGTAACAGCATTATTTATAATTTAGTTAACATAACTGTAACAGCATTATTTATAGTTTAGTTAACATAACCGTAACAGCATTATTTATAATTTAGTTAACATAACCGTAACAGCATTATTTATAATTTAGTTAACATAACCGTAACAGCATTATTTATAATTTAGTTAACATAACCGTAACAGCATTATTTATAATTTAGTTAACATAACTGTAACATCATTATTTATAATTTTGTTAACATAACTGTAACAGCATTATTTATAATTTAGTTAACATAACCGTAACATCCATATTTATAATTTAGTTAACATAACCGTAACATCATTATTTATAATTTAGTTAACATTACTTTAACAGCATTATTTATAATTTAGTTAACATAACTGTAACAGCATTATTTATAATTTACTTAACATAACTGTAACAGCATTATTTATTATTTAGTTAACATAACCGTAACAGCATTATTTATAATTTAGTTAACATAACCGTAACAGCATTATTTATAATTTAGTTAACATAACCGTAACATCATTATTTATAATTTAGTTAACATAACTGTAACAGCATTATTTATAATTTAGTTAACTCACCGTAACATCATTATTTATAATTTAGTTAACATAACTGTTACAGCATTATTTATAATTTAGTTAACATAACCGTAACATCATTATTTATAATTTAGTTAACATAACTGTAACAGCATTATTTATAATTTAGTTAACTTACCGTAACATAATTATTTATAATTTAGTTAACATAACCGTAACATCATTATTTATAATTTAGTTAACATAACCGTAACATCATTATTTATAATTTAGTTAACATAACCGTAACGTCATTATTTATAATTTAGTTAACATAACTGTAACAGCATTATTTATAATTTAGTTAACTAACCGTAACATCATTATTTATAATTTAGTTAACATAACCGTAACATCATTATTTATAATTTAGTTAACATAACTGTAACAGCATTATTTATAATTTAGTTAACTTACCGTAACATCATTATTTATAATTTAGTTAACATAACCGTAACATCATTATTTATAATTTAGTTAACATAACTGTAACAGCATTATTTATAATTTAGTTAACTAACCGTAACATCATTATTTATAATTTAGTTAACATAACCGTAACATCATTATTTATAATTTAGTTAACATAACTGTAACAGCATTATTTATAATTTAGTTAACATAACTGTAACAGCATTATTTATAATTTAGTTAACATAACTGTAACAGCATTATTTATAGTTTAGTTAACATAACCGTAACAGCATTATTTATAATTTAGTTAACATAACCGTAACAGCATTATTTATAATTTAGTTAACATAACCGTAACAGCATTATTTATAATTTAGTTAACATAACCGTAACAGCATTATTTATAATTTAGTTAACATAACTGTAACATCATTATTTATAATTTTGTTAACATAACTGTAACAGCATTATTTATAATTTAGTTAACATAACTGTAACAGCATTATTTATAATTTAGTTAACCTAACCGTAACAGCATTATTTATAATTTAGTTAACATAACCGTAACAGCATTATTTATAATTTAGTTAACATAACCGTAACATCATTATTTATAATTTAGTTAACATAACTGTAACAGCATTATTTATAATTTAGTTAACATAACTGTAACAGCATTATTTATAATTTAGTTAACATAACTGTAACAGCATTATTTATAATTTAGTTAACATAACCGTAACAGCATTATTTATAATTTAGTTAACATAACCGTAACATCATTATTTATAATTTAGTTAACATAACCGTAACAGCATTATTTATAATTTAGTTAACATAACCGTAACAGCATTGTTTATAATTTAGTTAACATAACCGTAACAGCATTATTGATAATTTAGTTAACATAACCGTAACATCATTATTTATAATTTAGTTAACATAACTGTAACAGCATTATTTATAATTTAGTTAACATAACCGTAACAGCATTATTGATAATTTAGTTAACATAACCGTAACATCATTATTTATAATTTAGTTAACATAACTGTAACAGCATTATTTATAATTTAGTTAACATAACCGTAACAGCATTATTTATAATTTAGTTAACATAACTGTAACAGCATTATTTATAATTTTGTTAACATTACTGTAACAGCATTATTTATAATTTAGTTAACTTACCGTAACATCATTATTTATAATTTAGTTAACATAACTGTAACAGCATTATTTATAATTTAGTTAACATAACCGTAACATCATTATTTCTAATTTAGTTAACATAACTGTAACAGCATTATTTATAATTTAGTTAACTTACCGTAACATAATTATTTATAATTTAGTTAACATAACCGTAACAGCATTATTTATAATTTAGTTAACATAACCGTAACATCATTATTTATAATTTAGTTAACATAAGTGTAACATCATTATTTATAATTGAGTTAACATAACTGTAACAGCATTATTTATAATTTAGTTAACTAACCGTAACATCATTATTTATAATTTAGTTAACATAACCGTAACATCATTATTTATAATTTAGTTAACATAACTGTAACAGCATTATTTATAATTTAGTTAACTTACCGTAACATCATTATTTATAATTTAGTTAACATAACCGTAACATCATTATTTATAATTTAGTTAACATAACTGTAGCAGCATTATTTATAATTTAGTTAACATAACTGTAACAGCATTATTTATAATTTAGTTAACATAACCGTAACATCATTATTTATAATTTAGTTAACATAACCGTAACATCATTATTTATAATTTAGTTAACATAACTGTTACATCATTATTTATAATTTAGTTAACATAACTGTAACAGCATTATTTATAATTTAGTTAACATAACCGTAACAGCATTATTTATAATTTAGTTAACATAACCGTAACATCATTATTTATAATTTAGTTAACATAACCGTAACAGCATTATTTATAATTTAGTTAACATAACCGTAACATCATTATTTATAATTTAGTTAACATAACTGTAACATCATTATTTATAATTTAGTTAACATAACCGTAACAGCATTATTTATAATTTAGTTAACTAACCGTAACATCATTATTTATAATTTAGTTAACATAACCGTAACATCATTATTAATAATTTAGTTAACATAACCGTAACATCATTATTTATAATTTAGTTAAAATAACCGTAACATCATTATTTATAATTTAGTTAACATAACTGTTACATCATTATTTATAATTTAGTTAACATAACTGTAACAGCATTATTTATAATTTAGTTAACATAACCGTAACAGCATTATTTATAATTTAGTTAACATAACCGTAACATCATTATTAATAATTTAGTTAACCTAACCGTAACAGCATTATTTATAATTTAGTTAAAATAACCGTAACATCATTATTTATAATTTAGTTAACATAACCGTAACAGCATTATTTATAATTTAGTTAACATAACCGTAACATCATTATTAATAATTTAGTTAACATAACCGTAACATCATTATTTATAATTTAGTTAAAATAACCGTAACATCATTATTTATAATTTAGTTAACATAACTGTTACATCATTATTTATAATTTAGTTAACATAACTGTAACAGCATTATTTATAATTTAGTTAACATAACCGTAACAGCATTATTTATAATTTAGTTAACATAACCGTAACATAATTATTTATAATTTAGTTAACCTAACCGTAACAGCATTATTTCTAATTTAGTTAACATAACCGTAACAGCATTATTTATAATTTAGTTAACATAACTGTAACAGCATTATTTATAATTTAGTTAACATAACCGTAACAGCATTATTTATAATTTAGTTAACCTAACCGTAACAGCATTATTTCTAATTTAGTTAACATAACTGTAACAGCATTATTTATAATTTAGTTAATAACCGTAACATCATTATTTATAATTTAGTTAACATAACCGCATTATTTAATATTTAGTTAACCTAACCGTAACAGCATTATTTCTAATTTAGTTAACATAACCGTAACATCATTATTTATAATTTAGTTAACATAACCGTAACAGCATTATTTCTAATTTAGTTAACATAACCGTAACAGCATTATTTATAATTTCATAAGAATTTGTAAAATTAATAATTTAACGATACTGCAAGAATAAAATTAAAATTTAAAAGTTTTATATTTACATATACTTATCTGCTAAAAAGCTTCCGGCATTATTTACAAAAAAGCGAGACAAAAATGAAAACGAAATGGCTAAAAAGTACTCAACCATAAGCCACAAAAAATATTTCAAATAATTAACGGGGTTTGAACCTTAATCCCCTTGAATGTAGGCCTCTAGTGCTTGCACACACTTAGCCCACCTATCCATCCACTGCCGGAAACACATCTGGAAGTCTTCTTTTTAAATGGTGTTCATCTCCGCCGTCGCGTTCCACATTATCTCTTCTCTGGTCTCAAAACGGAAACCTTTCAGTAGCGTGTTCATTTTTTGAAACAACCAAAAGTCGCAAGAAGTCATGTCTAGAGAGTAGCGAGGTTAGTGTACGACTGGAATTCCATGTTTAGCTAATAAATGTTGGATTAATTATGATGAATGTGCGGGAGCGTTGTCGTGATGCAGTTACCAGTTTTTCGCCGTCTACATGACTGGTCTTTTGCGCCGAACTGCGTCACGGAGACGCCGGAGAACATTTTGATAGTACTTAGTTGCCACTGTTTATCTTCCCGGTGCGAATTCGTGATGCACATGTGCACGCATATCAAAGAATCATAAATTTGATTTTGCTTCGCACCTGTCGCGCTTTTTTTGGCCTTGGAGACTCGGGATTCTTCCATTGCGACGATTGTCTTTTTGTTTCTGGGTCGTACCCGTACACCCATGACGCATCTCCAGTTATCACGGTGTTCAGAAACCCAGATTCTGTGTTGTTGTTTTCAGAAGGTCACGTGCTACTTGAAAACTGAGGTCCTTTTGTTCCTGCGACAACAACTTGGGCACAAATTTCGCAGCCACTCTGTGCATGTTCCAATCATCACGCAAAATTGCATGTGCGGAATATTTACTCGCTACGACATCTTGTGCGATCTCCCGCATGGTTCAGCGACGATTTTCCATCACCAAATGTCGCACCCTCTCAACAACAGCTGCACTCTGAACAGTTTGCGGCCTGCCAGAACGCTGGTCACTCTCCGCTGATGTGCGGCCATTTTTGAATCGGTTGAACCACCCCTTAATTTGTGTTACACCCTTCAAACACCTGCTGAATATTACGAAATGTGTTGCTTTGAGAATCACCAAGCTTTTGACAAAAATTAATGCAGTACCTTTGCTCAACACGTTGAGTCCTCTTGAGAGAATCGGTAATCCGACAAACACGTTGTGTAGCACCTCACTCAGTGACCGACAGGCAGCGACTAACGCGCAGAGAGGCAGTGATAAAATTCACACATACGCATGAAGGTTTCTTCCTTGACTGTGTAGTGTTGCGTTGCCCTATCGTCTCTATTATGCACGGAAAAATAAAGGTTTGATACCTTTTAGACATGCCTCGTATTTAGGTTTATATTATCCGATTTATAGTACTTTCCAATAAATGATAATTATATAAAGTTGTAGTCTCAAGATCATATCTTAGGAGTTGATACTTCAAATGTGTTTCTATCTATCAATGAAGCCATCCAGGTTCGCAACCAGAATTTGGGGAGACCAAATGTAATCGTCTGAAGTAGAAATCACACAGGATAATGTTCACTCATGTGATGTTATATAATTAACCGTGTTTGTGTCAAATAGGGTTTGTGTGTTTGTATATGAGTTTGCTAAACTGTGACTATCTATTTTTATTTGTCTTTGTTTCTCATTTCAGATTTGATCTTTGTTATTTGTTTGTTGGTATCTCTGTTCGTGTTTTTATGTTTTTCTATAATGTCCCTATTTACTCAATTCTCGGCCTTTTGGCTAAGATCAAAGTGTAGTATCTGTTCCGATGGATACTGCACCCCATAGCCTGGTATTGCCTTGTCCTTCGGGGTTTGATTAACGCCGGTCTATGGGTCTGTCCTGTGCAGTTCTAGAAGGTCCACCCTCCCAGGCTTTGCCTCCCTTCTTTGGGGAGGAGTAAGTTTATTGCTTACTGCCTGAGGCGCCCCTTACCGGGGAATGCCGACGGGGCTGCCCAGGCAATTTTTAATAGCCAGAGTGCTCACTTTCTCGGGCGCTGGCTTTTCAAGTCCCACTTTCCCGACCCGACCTTGGGTCACATCTTACCTTGTGGGAGTAAGATAAAACTGGCCTTGTGCCTAACCCCCTGGAGAGGAGGTAAATAAATACTCAATTCTCGGCCTTTTGGCTAAGATCAAAGTGTAGTATCTGTTCCGATGGATACTGCACCCCATAGCCTGGTATTGCCTTGTCCTTCGGGGTTTGATTTACGCCGGTCTATGGGTCTGTCCTGTGCAGTTCTAGGAGGTCCACTCTCCCAGGCTTCGCCTCCCCTCTTTCGGGAGGAGTAAGTTTATTGCTTACTGCCTGAGGCGTCCCTACGGGGAATGCCGACGGGACTGCCCAGGCAATTTTTAAACCCCACTTTCCCGACCTTGGGTCACATCTTACTTGTGGGAGTAAGATAAAAACTGGCCCTGTGCCTAACTCCTGGAGAGGAGTAAATCAATACTCATATCTCTGTTTGCATCAATTCTGCATCTTTGTTTTTATACTGGCAACATATGTGAATACATGTTTTGTGGATGTCACTTAAGTGACATTATATGCATATCTGTGTTTACGTCAAATGTGATTCGTTCGCTTGAGACAAATATCACTTTGCGTTCTTCTATCCGTTTCTATTTCTCATTTCATATTTTAGCTGTCTATGTTTAACATCTGAGTTGTTAATTTCAAACTCTGTTTTTGACGAAGTTAACATCTTTATTCATCTCTGTCACATGTGGCATCTTCAATGTTTATCTTGTTTCGGCAAATATGGTTTCATTTTCTTGTATTTTAGTTTGTTACACATGTGACTTCTTGTTTTTATTCTTCTCTTTTGTTAGACATTTCTTTTCAAATACAGTTTACGATTAAATATTGAGAGACAGGCAACGGATAAGATGGAAGGACATATATCGAAATAAATATACGTACATTAGAGTGATACTGTCAAAAAAAAACAGTGCGCAAAGAGAAAGATGGTTAAGTAGCGCCCAATGGTCATGCAAACGATAAGGTATGTATCAGTAACGATCTAAACTTACTTCTGCATATTATCCTAAATATACTGCGAATGAAACGGGTTCAAAATGATTAAACTATTTAAGTAATGTATGTGATTCCTTATCTGCATACAGAAATACGTATGTTTTTGAAACTTTTCGAACTCATATAACCTATCTAAATAAGTATGTTTGCACTCTAGCACGTTTTCACTAAGTATGTAGGCACTGAGCGCGTTTTGCAACCGTTGCGTACAATATTTTATTAAGACAAAACTGGCAAAAAAGGAGTTTTTTTTAAGTATAAAAAAACCCAATTAATTGCTAATTAACACGAATAGCATTTGCGAATATATCTTGACCAGTAGGTTGGTTTCGTCTTCTTATAGATTATAGACGTTTATTATATATGTGTAGCTCGACTGTATATGGGTGGGTGAACACAATGCGAATAACTGGGTTTTCCCTGGGAGTGGGAAATTATATTAAGAAAGCAAAAAAATGTTGATTATATGCAAACTATGATGTCACGTGATGAAGCATGTGACAGAGAAGCGCTATTGATTCTGCTTTTTAAGGTGTGCGACGTCAAAGTTGGCAGGCACCGTTTTCGAGGTCTACAACAAGAACGTGAGTTAGTCGGAAAATGTCAGTTAAAAAAAAGTAGTAAAAAAAAGTAAACCAACCGCCCCCCCCCCCCAAAAAAAAGAATGGACTTTGTTGATGTCTTTTTAGATTCCTCGCTGCATTGCATCCACTAGGGAAGTATTAGAACAGCTGAATACCTTGTTTTTCAAATGAGCAAACTATTAGCTGTTGAGGAGAGAGAGGACCATATGTTCTCTTTCTTTTTACATAAAATATATCAAACTATTTCCAACATTATTCTACACCTAAACTCTCATCCCCTTCCTAGATTTCCTCTTAATTTCGCACATAAATATTGTAAAAGAATAAATATCAATTGTTAATCAGGATCTCATATAGCAAGTAAATCATAATTAGGTTGACGCCATTTTTATAAGTAATTTCGATCTTCTTACGTGTGAAACTTCCATTGTTGCATCGCAGAGCGTTAAGTGATATCCAATTATCAAGAATAATTTCCATCTCATAATTAATGAAGATCATACAATTATAGATTAAGTGTCTGCCGCGTGAAGACCGTTTAAATTAATGAGGAACACTTTAATGGCGTCGCTACATTTTATACAATGACCTTTTAAAGTATACATGTAAAGAATTATGTCATTATTTAAAGTTTGATATTAGATTTTATTTTATACGGGAGATACAAAGGCAACACTTTTAAAATCTTAAATATTAGAATTTGATTAGCTAAACAGAAATTGCTAATTTATCCACGAAAATATGAGCGTTCATAACGTTGGCTATATTACGTAAAGAACAGCAATTATTACACCGCCTAATAAACCGGTATCGTCCGGGCCTTTGGGTCTGGATTTACGCCGGTCTATTGGGGGTTGTCGGACCTGTGCAGTTCTAGGAGGCGCACCCTCCGAGGCTTTGCCTCCCCTATTTGGGGAAGAGTAAGTTTATTGTTTACTGTCTGAGGCGCCCTTACCGGGGAATGCCGACGGGGCTGCCCAGGCAATTCTTGAACAGCCAGAGTGCTCAAATTCTCGAGCGCTGGTTCTTTCCCACTTTCTCGACCTTGTGTCACATCTTACCTTGTGGGAGGAAGATAAATAGAAACAGCAATAGATCTGATTGAACTTTTCACTGTACATAGTTTATTCAATAGAACGCGACGGTATAAATTACGTCGACCAACACTCATTATTTCAGGCTGCAAAAACTTCGGCAAGAATAATTTATCAACCTTGTCATCGTATAAATAGAATTTAGGGGAGTATGAAACAGCTACTAAACGTTTACACCGTGATTATAATGATATGTCAAATATTATTAAATTATACAGAATTGTGAACAAATTTGCACTATTCATCAGGTCATAATACGCATCACTATTTTCTGATGACGCAGACAATCACGTAAGTTTAATTCATACACACGTTTTCCTTAGCTGTAATTGTGTAGCATTTTAAAGTATTTTGAGGTCTCAAGTCTGACTCAGTATTATGATACCAACCTGAGAAGAAAATCTCAGATGGCTAATAGCGACTATTTATATCATATCGTTAACGAATATATTTGCCTGAACTTCCGAAATGCTTAACACAAACTTTCGGATTTGATGTAGTTAATTCCTGGTATAATATTTTGGTATACTATTCTATTGTACAATAGCTTTATTACGCCTACACTGTTATATTTCTTTTGAATTATCATTAAACCTGATTCGACTTAGTGTATTTGTAAAATATTGGTAATACTGCAACTTATATTAGTCTTTAAAAAAGTTTTTAAGTTTAAATTTTTTGATTTTTAAAATGTTTTATTTTTTAAGTCTTTTCATTTCTATTAAGATACGTTTTTAATAATGTGCCTTGTAAATTTCTATTAAAAAATCTTCTTTTTTTAAAGATACCTTTTTAATAATGTGCCTTGTAAATTTCTATTAAAAAATCTTCTTTTTTTAAGATACCTTTTTAATAATGTGCCTTGTAAATGTTCTATTAAAAATCTTCTTTTTTTAAAGATACATTTTTAATAATGTGCCTTGTAAATGTTCTATTAAAAAATCTTCTTTTTTTCGAGATACATTTTTAATAATGTGCCTTGTAAATGTTCTATTAAAAAATTTTCTTTTTTTAAAATACGTTTTTAATAATGTGCCTTGTAAATGTTCTATTAAAAAATCTTCTTTTTTTAAGATACGTTTTTAATAATGTGCCTTGTAAATGTTCTATTAAAAAATCTTCTTTTTTTTAAGATACGTTTTTAATAATGTGCCTTGTAAATGTTCTATTAAAAAATCTTCTTTTTTTAAGATACGTTTTTAATAATGTGCCTTGTAAATGTTCTATTAAAAATCTTCTTTTTTTAAATGTTTTATTTTTAAGTCTTTTCATTTCTATCAAGATACGTTTTTAATAATGTGCCTTGTAAATGTTCTATTAAAAATCTTTTTTTAAATGTTTTATTTTTAAGTCTTTTCATTTCTATTAAGATACGTTTTCAATAATGTGCCTTGTAAATGTTCTATTAAAAATCTTCTTTTTTTAAATGTTTTATTTTTAAGTCTTTTCATTTCTATTAAGATACGTTTTCAATAATGTGCCTTGTAAATGTTCTATTAAAAATCTTCTTTTTTTAAATGTTTTATTTTTAAGTCTTTTCATTTCTATTAAGATACGTTTTTTAATAATGTGCCTTGTAAATGTTCTATTAAAAATCTTCTTTTTTTAAATGTTTTATTTTTAAGTCTTTTCATTTCTATTAAGATACGTTTTCAATAATGTGCCTTGTAAATGTTCTATTAAAAATCTTTTTTTAAATGTTTTATTTTTAAGTCTTTTCATTTCTATTAAGATACGTTTTTAATAATGTGCCTTGTAAATGTTCTATTAAAAATCTTCTTTTTTAAAATGTTTTATTTTTAAGTCTTTTCATTTCTATTAAGATACGTTTTCAATAATGTGCCTTGTAAATGTTCTATTAAAAATCTTTTTTTAAATGTTTTATTTTTAAGTCTTTTCATTTCTATTAAGATACGTTTTCAATAATGTGCCTTGTAAATGTTCTATTAAAAATCTTCTTTTTTTAAATGTTTTATTTTTAAGTCTTTTCATTTCTATTAAGATACGTTTTTTAATAATGTGCCTTGTAAATGTTCTATTAAAAATCTTCTTTTTTTAAATGTTTTATTTTTAAGTCTTTTCATTTCTATTAAGATACGTTTTCAATAATGTGCCTTGTAAATGTTCTATTAAAAATCTTTTTTTAAATGTTTTATTTTTAAGTCTTTTCATTTCTATTAAGATACGTTTTTAATAATGTGCCTTGTAAATGTTCTATTAAAAATCTTCTTTTTTAAAATGTTTTATTTTTAAGTCTTTTCATTTCTATTAAGATACGTTTTCAATAATGTGCCTTGTAAATGTTCTATTAAAAATATTTTTTTAAATGTTTTATTTTTAAGTCTTTTCATTTCTATTAAGATACGTTTTCAATAATGTGCCTTGTAAATGTTCTATTAAAAATCTTCTTTTTTTAAATGTGTTATTTTAAAGTCTTTTCATTTCTATTAAGATACGTTTTCAATAATGTGCCTTGTAAATGTTCTATTAAAAATCTTCTTTGTTTAAATGTTTTATTTTAAAGTCTTTACATTTCTATTATGATACATTTTTAATAATGTGCCTTGTAAATGTTCTATTAAAAAATCTTCTTTTTTAAAAATTAATAGCTAATGAAGCTTATACTTACATTTTCCGCTGAAAATACTCATACAATTGTGTAATTCCCCATTTATTTAGTGTTTTTTCTATACCTGTAATATGACAGTCTTTCTTTGCTCTATTTTCTTCTTTTGCATGTTCGATTTCATTGAGTTGTAATCTGTTCGAAGTGCATTTTAATTACCATATCCTAATTCTCACTCATCCTATCAAATTTGCTGTATATCTGAAAGTAAAGTATACTCGTGTCTTGATGTTCAAACTTTAAAGTTGGTTTCTTAACACTGTGCTGAAGAAGTACTTTATATCAATAACACACATATCGTCTTAGAAACGATCGGACACGTGTGTAAATTAATAGGTTGTAAATATGTTTACATAAGTTATATATATATATATATATATATATATATATATATATATATATATATATATGTGTGTGTGTGTGTGTGTAAAAGTACCTCACTCTCTTCGCCCGTGGGTATCTTGTCGGCGTCTCACGCACAGGTGTTTGATATCCTGATCGCGATGCCAGGTATGACAGATACCCACTATGTTCCGCGTCACGGAACCAGTTATGAACATAGTCTCCACTCGTACCTCTGTCTCTGTGTTCATGCCTCTGGTTCTCTACACAGAGATCTTGCCAGACCGTGAACACTCTTTTGGCCGATGATCGTCGTAGTGGCAATAAAAAGGATATGTCGGTCTGGATGATGATGATGATGATAGCTGGCTTTGTCGATCTCGTCTCTGTGAAGGCAAGGTTATTCAAGCAGAACAAATCAACGATAATAATGCAACAACTCGGCGATTTCTTTTTGTATGAAATAAATATTAACAAGATAAAACAATTGTTTTTAAACGTTGAATTAAGTCTACCTTTCGATAATGTCTTTTTTACTAAACTATTCCGTCTCTCTCTGCGTGTGTGCGTATCCATTTGCAACGATTATTTTCACAAGTTGTACTAATTAAGTCTTTACTTTATGTTTGGAAGGCGATGGTTGAGTCTGGAGGGCTCTCACTGACACCCGTATGCACCGCTCGGGTCGAAATACCAGTTCGTTCTGCCTTGTCTCTTGCCTGTCTCTGGAAACCGATTCTAAAGAACCTTTCTCTTACCGAAAGGGTTTATTTCATGCCCTTTCCGTTTCCAACCCATTTCTCTAATCCTTCTTTCTCTCTCCCCTCCCCTCCCCTCCCCTCCCCTCCCTGTTTTTCTTCCTCTCTTGGCGTTGGGTGGTGCACGCGACACGGACAATTTGGATTTCTCTTTTAGATATTAGTGTTATCATAAAACACTCTCCTTCTCGCTGTGACATAGACCTCTGCCCTAATTAACGATAACAGCCTAGATGGCTATCTTTAGCCATCAGCCTCGCCCGCCCAGCTAGTATAGTACTGACACGCCTGACCGTATGTTTTTCGTTGGCGATAAAAGATTTTGCCAAAACTTTGTCCACCTGTTTAAACTCGGCCTGTGTAAGATTTAAATGCAATTGACAATCTCACATGGCTTTCCTAGACAGCCCGGCGCCTTAACCCAGTTTGTTTTGAATAGCTGATTCCACGTTGAATATATGTACTAGTTTTATATCACCACCTCGTTTCGACGTAGGGCCTAGCATCATCACCAAGATGCATACTAGTGCGCCCCCAGGGTATCGTTGTGTTATATATATATATATATATATATATATATATATATATATATATATATACACTCTGATTAAAAGTTATTTTTTAAACGGAAAAAATACATAATGTTTTGAACCAGTCATAATCGAATTGACACGCTAATTATAATTGTAGCTCTATGTTCAACAACTCTAAATAGTTATTGTTTAGGATATATTGAATTTAATAAAAATTATTATTTAGGATATATTGAATTAAATAATACGGGGTGATAAAAATTATCAATTCAGATGAAAATATTCTTAATAAACATCTGAAAATTCTAAACATTATTATTCTCATATATACACATTATTGTATGAAAACATGTAACTCTTCTTTTTGTTACATTTCATCTTTCCCATCTTTTTCTTTAACTTTTTATTGATTTTCGGGTTGATTTTTCTTAGTTTATTCTTTTTTTGCTGATTATGTTTCTGTTTTCTTCATTATTTCTTCTTTTTCTATTTATTTTGATATTTTTAATTAATTTCTTTCGAATTCTACACATTATCTTTTATTTTCTCATTTTTTCCAAGTATTTTTTTACGAATTAACACGATATTCTAATATCTTTTTTATTTCTTTTACAATAACATGAATGCAGAGATGTATCGAACGTGAATGATGATACGAAAATAAGTCTGTGTCATTTTCATGGATACAGCAGAATCACCTCACATGAAACTAAATTTCTTAAACTTGAAATATGTTAATATTTGATAATACGCCGATGTTTTATTTATATGTATTTAGATAAAAAAAAGAACTTTTTAAATGTATTTAACAACAATGTGGTTTATCTATTTTTATTTATTTTATTTGAATTCTTTATGAATTATTTTACTTTTTGAAGATGAGTCCCGCAGAAAATACCCATGTCAATACACAGTAGAATACGCAAGAAGGGATTTAATAAGAAAACGTTGTCACACCTTGTTTAGAGACTGAACTTAATTATTATTACTAGCCAAAATAGCCTCCCTACGGTCATCTAATTTTGTTAGGCTTTCGCGTCAGAAATGAACGCTCACCCGTAAAACGATGGAGCCCTAGTCATATTTCTTGGGTAGTTAGACATTGATTTTCTTTGTTTCGGACCAAGAATATTTTTAGTTAAAAAAAAAGAAAAAAATTCGACACCACCCCAATTTTTTTTACCCTCCCCCATAAATAGAAATATTATTAGTAAAAAATAAAATTAGTTTGACCCCCCCCCCCCAATTTTCTTTTTAACTTTTCACCATACATAGAAATATTTTTAGTTATGAAAAGAAAAAAAAAAATTTGACTTCCCTCCCCCAATTTTTTTACCCTCCCCATACATCGTAATATTTTTAGTTATAAAAAAAAATGTTTCCCCCCCCCCAATTTTTTATTCTTCCAAAATGGTTACCCATTTAGTAATGGCCGAGATATTTGTTGCTTAACTTCCATTTACAATGAAACACCTTGTCTTATCATTTACTAATGGCTGGGATATGCCTTGTTTAACTTTAATTTACAGCAAACCACCTTATCTTAACAATGTAATGAAAATAAAGATTTGTAATGTAAAAAACATCCTCTCAAAATGACGTCACTTTCGAAAGGATGACTTTGCAATTTTAACAGTACTCGCCATTGAAAATATGGTTTAGAAAACACGCTGGTTTATGAAGAAAATGGCTTTAATTAATTGTATGAATAATTTTTATTAATATCACCTTATCGGAAAATATTGTAAATACATATGTAATTTTTATAATAGCAGTTATAAGTGTATATTTGTAAATATGAATTTAATTGAAGTTTAAAAGGAATAAATTATGTAAATGACAGAACCCGTTTAGTGTCTGAGCGACTTTTTGTAACAGTACATAAGGAAGTTGAACAAGTATTATTTTAAGTAAGATTCTTGATGCGTTTTCCGTTCTAATCACAGTCTCGTCTTGAAATTTCGTTCTTCTTTGTTTATATGTAATAATCTAATGTTATTTAATGTTATTTAATGTAAATTAATTGATTAATAGTTTCCTAATTCTAAAGGTATACAAATATTACGAACGCTGGCGGACTTAGTAAATAGTCATACTACTTTGATGGAGTTTCGGCTTCAGACAGACAGACAGAAAGACAGACAGACATACGGATACATAAACCCTATTATTAATAGATGTATCATTTGTATAACATGACTGCCTCCCTAATATGTCTGCTTAATCATGAACTATCACAGGTACAAGTTCACAATTCCAGAATGCGTTCTTCAGTCGCGATTATTTTGAATGTTGTACAATCTTAACCTAAGAAGAAGCCTACTACTAATCATGAAGCCATGACTAAAGAATCTTTAATTAATGACTGATGACTTTTTCAATTAGGAATGCTCAACAGTCTGTTTAATCACTGTTAAATGATAACCAAACCACGATACTTTATGCCCTGATTTTCGCTCTGATGCCGCTCTACAGTTAAGGCTTGTTAAGGATTACACCTCATACTAATGACATGATTATTGGAGTGTTCCCGCGTCCATTTAACCGAATCATTTGGAGTGTGAGGAGGTGACAAGTATTTAATCAAAAAAACACATTTAGTCTAACCAAGTATGTCCAATATGTCTTCAAAGGTAGCGCTCAGTATTGACAATGAATGAGATTGAATGACAGTAAAACATTTGGAAATTCATGATTGGATCTTAATAGGCAAGTTCGGTATAGACAGAAGTTAATTCATACAAAATACGGATTGATTGCAGAAAAGACTACGTATTTTATTAACGATTTCATTAAGTGGCTTTTTTGGGATCAACTTAAATCATGATTTTATTCGCCTGTTCCCGTTGTTATGTATAAAAGTACCACACAAAATAGCACCCCCACCTCACACACACACACACACATATATATATATATATATGTTATAATGCTTCGAATATGCGCATTATTTTTTCTACTCGTGCTGCTTTCCCTTCATTTCGTAAGGATGCCTTGCCGACCAGTGATTTAAGTTTAATAATTTATCGCTTTTAATGTCAGAGCGATGCTGATTATGTTGGCAAGACCACCCAGCGATTGTCGGTTAGAATCGCCCAACACGTGCCAGGGTATGTTCGCCGAAATGAACCCATCCCACTAGGGGCGCGTCTACAAGCACACGAGTCAGCTATAGGTGAACATTTGCTTAGTAAAAAGAGTTGCAGTGATCTCAATTCAGACAACAACTTCTCCGTTCTATATAGAGGACGTCATAAATTTCATCAGGATATTCTCGAGGCCATTTTCATCAATACTCAACGACCATCTCTATGCCGACAGAGAGACTTAAAACGCAGACTTTTGATCTTTGGCGACTCTTTTGCTTCTGATGGGTGATCATTTTATCTGTGCTTGGTTATGTGGTTTATACATATATATGCATGCATTAATTTACCCACTTTTTTTTTCTTTTTTATATACAGTTTTTTTCTTCCTCCCGCCACCTGATCAAGTATTTCATTATGCCATTTATTGGTTTTAAATTTGCCGTTTTTTTAAAACAAATACCGACGTTTTCCCTTGAAAATTAGTCGGTCGAAAGGCGCCTCGGGGTTACATCTATTTTACTATGTTTCATTAAATCGTATTTCTTTTTTTAAATTCTAAAAGCATCCCCCCCCTCAAACAAATCCAATATATATATATATATATATATATATATATATATATATATATATATATATATATATATATAACTTTTTATTGATACAAACATTATTGGTTACATATGTGCATACATATTTCGGTTGTACTCTTCACAGAGAGTCAACCTTTTCAAGTGCACTTTTCTGTCTCCTCTGGCTTGAAGAGGTTGACTCTTTGTGAAGAGTACAACCGAAACATGTGTGCACATATGTAGCCAGTAATGTTTGCATAAATAAAAATGTATACTTAAGAACAGCTCTACTTGTTATTGAGCACTTTTTATAAACACTTGAGTTTCAACGGATTTACATCTACAGAAACTAATACAATACATGTATTATAAATATAAATATAAATGTATATGTGTATATATATGAAAACTTATAACTTCCCTCCATTTACTTGGATGGAATCATCGTTGCTGGATCTTTACATGGATTCTTTTGGATTCACCAATACTTCTGAACCCCATACTACTTGGATTTCCGTTTTTGTGACACTTCTATACACTGGAAAATACCCGTTTGAACTTTAAAACTTTTCCAAATTTCGAATATTTACTGTCTTCATCTGTCAACCTATCCATAATTAACTTCCTCTGATGATAAGATTTTAATCTTTGAAATACCTGGCTTAAGGAATGAAAGAGAAGAAAAATAAATATTGTTATTCACTAAACGTCCTTGTTTTGAACAACCTAAGATTATGATTTGCTTCCATTCGCAGATCTAATTATTTTGACATATATATATATATATATATATATATATATATATATATATATATATATATATATATATTAACAAGAACAGCGTTTACTATTATGGTTGATACATATAATAACATAGAACGATTATGATTGGTATTTCTGATGCTTCAAGCTATTAGTTTAGTTGGTGCTTACGTTGTTACGCGATATACAATGGCGAAGAGACTCAGTTTAAAATACTTTTGAATTTTGAAGTCATTCACATCGTTTGAAATTTGCCTTTGTGTGCAGCTTTTATCATAACATTTCTAGAAAACTAAAGTCTACTCATGTGACGTTTTTTCGCTAAAGTATAGATTGTAAGATGAAAGCATCGTGTTGATTGGTGATTGTCAGGTGAGAGAAAAGAACACCACGTTAATCCTTTCTCCGCTTCCGGTTTTCTTTTATCGAAAACAAACTTGAAAATATAAATATCTACCCGTGGTGGATTAAATGATGCTATATACATTTTATCCACAGCGATAGCTACATAAAATGGTGTTATATTAAAATGTTTTACATAATATTATTTAACGGTATGATTAAATATATCATGTAATCTTATGCCAACGTATTTATTATGAGTGCGAACGGTCAACATACAAATAAAAACGATGTATTACTGAAAGTAAATGAGACAATAGGCAATTACAAGTTTGGATGTAGATAAGATTATTCATAGCCTCGCAGTTGGGGTGTGTCAAAAAAATAAATTGCGATTTATTACTGGAAAAAAAAGGTCGTTTATTGTTCAAGATAAATCATCTAAAGTATTATTAAGTTTATTTAAAACGGCATTTAGTGCTTGTTGTGTGTATCGATGTTACAAAAAGTGGTTGATTAACTGCATCAATGCAATAAAAACAAAGACTCCGAGTGATATTAAATTAATTAAACAAGATATGATATTATTTATGATTAACTTCAACATCAACATTAAAAAATATAGAATAAATAATACGGGAGTTTCATTTAATTTTCGTTTACGTTTCTTATATCATATGATTCATGAACAACAAATATTTTATTTTGTGTTCACAATGGATATATTAGCAATTAATATAATATTCTTTTTTCTTCCTCAATTTCTCGATTCTCACTTTTTTACGCATTAACAGAGCTGAACAGCCATTCAGGAATCCCTTGTCTTCGGAATAGCATTTACGAATAGAACAGAAACTTAGGCGCGATATTTTTACATGTCAATTTTATTCGATTTCAGTTGCTTCAGTAATCCTTTATTTGCTGTTTCCTTTCCCCTAAACAATCTAATCCATAATCTGTGATGAAGACAAACATAAACTACCCGGACAACATGTCATACTAAGTTTATTTTCTGTAAAAAATGTAACCAGCATCACAAGAAAAAACGTTTTCATCTGCCTACTTTCACGTTTCTTTTACGCAGTCAGACGTTCTTTCTTTATTTTACTCGTTTTATTACTTTAACGATTGCTTTATACGTCTGTCATTTATATCTTTTTCTATCTACTTTAGAAATTGAAAAGCAAGATTCAGGATAAGCAGAAAGTTTTCTCACATAGAGCCTTTAGTTATCACAAATAGGCAGTCATTTACTACTGTCCAAGCTCAACGTTGCTTAATGTCGCAATTCTAATGAGAACCGGTGCGTCATCAGTAGTCTGGAGTATATAATACGCCGTCTGTATAGCATAGCAATTACAAAATTCTGCTGACAACGTAATATCTTTTTTTCTGAACGCCGGCGCATCCATTATGTTTCCAGTTAAAAGTTCGCTGATGTTTGAACGGCTGTAGGTGTGACTTTCACCCGTCGAACCCGATTGAGTGTCTCTTCATAAGATGCAATTTGCCATCGCGTCAGCTTCCAGAGCAGCCGAAATAGTAATTTAACAAAATACCTCTTATCTCAAGCGGAGGTTCTAACAAAGAAACATTACTTTTTGATATAGTTTTTCCCATTCAAGCCGAACGGTTAAATTTGTCATTTACTTCTTTTGTCTGAGACAGTTAAGGACGCTAATTACACGTAATAACTCGCACCTGTCTTCTGGCACCTGTTTAATCAGTGTCGCAACCGTTCACATTCAATGTTAATTAACACAACCATTCAAGATTCAGATTTTTCCTTAAAAAATGTCCGACTCAACTTTCACAGAACTGAAACAATGATGTCTGACAAATGTTTGGAATATTTTATTTCGAATGTTTATTGGATTCAGAAAGACTTATCTCGTTACCGTTATAAAATTAACAGCGCAATTTGATGAAACTATTAATATGGAAATAAGGTTTTCATTAAAGACAACCATAAACTTATCCGTTAATAATAATAATAATAATAATAATAATAATAATAATAATAATAATAATAATAATAATTATAATATCTATATATATATATATATATATATATATATATATTGTCACGAATGCCGCCGGTCGGGACCACCGAAAGACATTACGTGACAATGATAAAAAAAAAGTTTTAAAAAAAGTTAAAAAAAAGTCCGGAGTGGCTCGTATTATCCCAGGTTCAAAATAAAGCATGTCAAATGATATGGGATGGGGATTTCTCCAATATAAGACACCGTCAGGAAATACAACAAAAAGATGCGAAGAAACGACAAAAGACTTTAGGATTTAAATTTTATATTCATTTATTTAATAAAACTATATACTAGAAAAAAGGGGAGTGTATCAATAAAACAAAACGAAATAAAACGTCAAAACAAAAGTATAGTCTTAAGAAGAGGGGGGGTTGTCTATCCTATCCCTATAGTAGCAGGATTCACTTCTACACAAAAAATATACACATATATAACAGCCCTAGGGGGCGAATGTC
>OY744555.1:42468695-42471195 GCA_963556195.1 Sepiola atlantica
AACTGACATATGTCTGATCAGAATTTTTTGTATCGTACCTACGAACACAGTATAGAAATGAGCTGAAAGGAGAGAGTCGCTCTTTCCTTTTATGCTCACATTGACATTGAAAACTATTAAAGAGTTTCTTAACCAACACTGAGTGAGTGAAGACGAGATAAATATGTGTTTAGCTACGTGAGAAATACGTGTTTGTTTAGTGAATTACAATATACGGATAATCATACCTATATAATAAAGGAATATAATGTATTGTGTATAAGTTTTCAGTATGTACTTCAACATACGTGAGTAGAGCTTAGTAATAAAGTATGATAATACATTTATTGCAATTATGCTACGCAGACCCGTCCATGTTTTATATATAATAATGTATAATAATATATTTATGGAAATTAAGCTACATAGTGATCTCCGCGTTTTATCCCCGACACTTTGCCTGAGGATTCTATGTATGAATGAAGCTTAATTACCATAAATATATTTTCATAAATTACTTGATATGGAACGCGGACGCCTCTGTTTAGCTAAGTTGCCATAAATATATTGTCATAATTTATTATATATTAATATATGAATTTATTATATGTACAATATGTATAAATATATAATAAATTTTACTTTATATATAATATATATATTGTATATATACAATAACTAACTCAGGCATTATATATATATATATATATATATATATATATATATATATACATATATATATATATATATATATATACTATAAGACTGTAAAGAATATAACATGAAAAGTATTTGAGAACGAACTGATGTATTAATATTATTAAATAACTTGATAGACCGATACATATTTAAATATATATACATATAATTTAATTATTATTATTAGCAGTATATGTATTGAGTATATCACATATAACATTTTTGATATATTAGTTTATTACTTGATGTGATATAGAAATATTCAGGGTCATAAAATGTTAATAATAAATAAATAAAACAAATATAAGGAGAAAGGAGAACATCCAGCTTAGGTGATTGAATATAATTTATACAATAAAACCATCAGATACTGAAATATCTAAATGATAATTATTGTCATCAGATAATGTGTGCGTATATAGTTATATGAATCATAAACACACATATTGATTTATTCATCTCATTAGATAACATTTAAAAATGAAAAGAAATGCATTGATGAATAAATGCAAATTAAGGAATAAAATATTAATAACAAGCCGCGCGTGCGTGGTCCCCGTCTGTATGTGACTCGATGTGGCGAGTGTAAAATGAAATAAGGATGGGCAATTCAGGACATGTTTGACCCCCTGGGGGCGCGAACCAGAATGTTTCTGAGGTCGAAGATACTCATTTTATATCCAGAACAATTACCTCTACATTTTGGCCTAGTTTAAGAAACATTGAATGGATGGATCAAACGTTATAGGAGAAAAGGGTCATTTTTTGCAATTTTGGGGGCTTTTAACCCCCTGGGGGCGCGAACCAGATGTTTTCCAAGGTCAGTGATACTTATTTTCTATTAGGAACAATTGCCTCTACATTTTGGCCAAGTTTCAGAGAAATTGAATAGATGGATGGAAAGTTATGGGGCAAAATATGTCATTTTTTTCGATTTCGGGGGGGCTAACCAGACTTTTTTTTCAAAAATCGGAGAATGTCACTTTCTAACCTGACCAAAGTTACAACTTCATGCAAAATTTCAGAGAAATTCAATAGATCGTCGCGGAGAAAAATCCGAACATGTCTCCCGATTTTATAAATCGTGGGACCAATAAATTGGAGAAATATGTACATATATTCGAATACAACTAGTAACATAGAGTATATATATATATATATATATATATATATATATATATATATATATATATATATATATATTGTTTAATAGTTGTAATTATCAATATCAATGTTTATTTCGTATTCTAAGATGAAACGAAAATTATACTAGAAATGAATATATATATATATATATATATATATATATATATATATATATATATATATATATATATATATATATCGAAAATTATGATTTAAAATAGACAAGTCAGAATAAAAGAGAAATAGACATTTCAGTTAGAATCAATACAAAACTAATTATATAAAACAAAGAGGGTGTTAAAAATAGTATTTTTTTATGATTAGACGTTACTGAAAAAGAAGTAACAAAGACAAATAATTAATGTCTGTCACATGAACGATTTATTAAAATCTCTATACTAAATATTAAGAATATAATAGATTAAAACAATTTATTGAATTACAGGTTAATAAATAAAATAAAATCCGGAAGTAGTAAGTTGGTTTCCTTTTTTCGATAACATCACGTCATGGGGGATGGTAACGCTACACGAAGAAAAGTAAACAAAACACAATAAAGACAATGTGTTATTTATAGGATGATGTTAGTTTTTTTCTTGATAATCAAATATATATGTTTCTTTACCTGGGCAAACTTTTATAAAATTTGATGTTGAAACAATTGTTTTGTAGATAA
>OY744555.1:42476195-42508695 GCA_963556195.1 Sepiola atlantica
TGACTTTTCGGGATTCTACTGTTGTTACATAGCCGCCCCGGAATGGGCCGTGGCAGTTCTCGTTTTATATACTCGTCCCGTAACGGGCCGTGGCAGTTTCTCGTTTAAACAACTTGTCATTTTTACACCAAAAAGGAATATGTTGCATACCTTTAAATTTCCCGTACCTTCTCTCTTTCCTTGTCGCGTGGAGGGGTGTGTCTCGATGTCGTCTAGTGGTTGAATTCTTTCTTCTTTCTTTCTGCCGTGAACATCGCCGCTACAACAAAAAGCTTCATGACCGACTCAGGAGACCAATAATCTTTCAAACTTTTTATTCTGTTTTATTTCAGGCGTTAGTTATCCGTCGGCTTGGAGATATTAACTAACGTCGAGGGAGAGACCAAATTACTGCTTTATCGTAGTTACTTCCTAATTAAGTCCTTAACCATTCGAGGAGGGGAAAAAGAGACCTCACGCTTGTATTTTCTTAGGGAATTGAAGACTACATAGAGAAACACGTCCGTTCGGCTCGCCTCCAAAACCCAGACTAGCAAAACTCTGTTTCTCACACAAAATTCTGTGACGTCACAGAGCCCCTATCGCAGCTGCACATTGACCCTTGATCTGAGGTCTCGTCAACGTGGTGACCCTGTCACGTTTGTGAGCTCCAACCGTTAGAACAGCCCCATTCTGCACTCGACTGTACGGGTCCACCCGCACTAAATCGCGCAAGCCAAACCAAACGATTCCCCACAGATACGTCCACTTCAAGATGCGTCCGTTCCCACGGGGCCATTATCCAACACTGTAAAGCAAGAGTTGCGCAAACACTAACAGTACGTTTTCTAAACCACTATTGTCTGCGTCTCATGTCAAAGAGAATCCAGAACGACAAGAAATAATCTCGGGCCAAGCATAGAAAAACAACTTTTGTTTCGTTTTACCTCCTGTCACGCTTAAGTTTGAAATAGCATTTTCATTGTTTTTTCTGACAAAAGTTTTAAATATAATTTTATATGCGTTTCAGTTCAGTTTATATGTGTTTCAGTTCTCTTCGGGGTCGGTGCATCGACTGATCTGTTTTTCGTCACATTACGTTGTTTGAAATAGCATTGCTATCGCCACTTGGCCACTTCACGTTGTTTGAAATAGCATTGTTATCGCAACTTGGCCACTTCACGGTGTTTGAAATAGCATTGCTATCGCCACTTGGCCACTTCACGTGGTTTGAAATAGCATTGCAATCCCCACTTGGCCACTTAACGTTGTTTGAAATAGCATTGCTATCGCCACTTGGCCACTTCACGTTGTTTGAAATTGCATTGCTATAGCCACTTGGCCACTTCACGTTGTTTGAAATTGCATTGCTATCGCCACTTGGCCACTTCACGTTGTTTGAAATAGCATTGCTATCGCCACTTGGCCACTTCACGTTGTTTGAAATAGCATTGCTATCGCCACTTGGCCACTTCACGTTGTTTGAAATAGCATTGTTATCGCCACTTTGCCACTTCACGTTGTTTGAAATAGCATTGCATCGCCACTTGGCCACTTCACGTTGTTTGAAATAACATTGCTATCGCCACTTGGCCACTTCACGTTGTTTGAAATAGCATTGCTATCGCCACTTTGCCACTTCCCGTTTTTTGAAATAGCATTGCTATCGCCACTTGGCCACTTCACGTTGTTTGAAATAGCATTGCTATCGCCACTTTACCACTTCACGTTGTTTGAAATTGCATTGCTATCGCCACTTGGCCACTTCACGTTGTTTGAAATAGCATTGCTATCACCACTTGGCCACTTCACGTTGTTTGAAATAGCATTGCTATCGCCACTTTGCCACTTCACGTTGTTTGGAATAGCATTGCTATCGCCACTTTACCACTTCACGTTGTTTGAAATAGCATTGCTATCGCCACTTTGCCACTTCACGTTGTTTGAAATTGCATTGCTATCGCCACTTCACGTTGTTTGAAATAGCATTGCTATCGCCACTTGGCCACTTCACGTTGTTTGAAATAGCATTGCTATCGCCACTTTACAACTTCACGTTGTTTGAAATTGAATTGCTATAGCCACTTGGCCACTTCACGTTGTTTATTTCAAACAACGTATTGCTACTGCCACTTGGCCACTTCACGTTGTTTGAAATAGCATTGCTATCGCCACTTGGCCACTTCACGTTGTTTGAAATAGTATTGCTATCGCCACTTGGCCACTTCACGTTGTTTGAAATAGTATTGCTATCGCCACTTGGCCACTTCACGTTGTTTTAAATAGCATTGCTATCGCCACTTGGCCACTTCACGTTGTTTGAAATAGTATTGCTATCGCCACTTGGCCACTTCACGTTGTTTGAAATAGTATTGCTATCGCCAATTTGCCACTTCACGTTGTTTGAAATAGCATTGCTATCGCCACTATCGCCACTTTGCCACTTTTTATCTAAAAATATTTCATGAACAAAAATAATCTACTTCGGCATTGATATTACATTTTCGAACTTTGTATTTATAGCTCAATTTCATAAATCGCACCAAAGTTTGCGAAACACGATATTTATTAAATATGCAAAATTCCTAACTCGTAAATTTTGCTCAATTTATTTCATCATTATTTTATCAATAGTTATTCCCGAAATTTTTGTCTTGCGTAGTATATTAACTTATTACTAACTATATTGTTGCATCCTTCTTTGATTTATTAAGTATTAGAACGTAATAAATATTTGCCTGTATGCTTCTCACATGAGAAGGACATTTATTTCTATTTTTTAAATTTACATGTAAACTATAAATAATTATAAAGAATCAGATCTGTGTCCATGCATGCAATAATCTACTTATTTTATATTTTTTATGTTCATGACATAAGCCTCGCACACCCTGATGATAAATTTTACAAAACGAAAATTGAAACAGCGAAATCAGTTCCAATATTATTTTATTTTGGATGCTCGTTTTAAAATGTCGGAGTTGTTTTCTTCACTTACTAACCGTTTTACTCCCTGATCGTAAGTTTCTCTTAAAAACGTTCATTACGCAATATATTTAGATCTTTACATCTGTGAAAAGTAACCCAGCCTTGCTAGGCTGACTTTGTATCACGACTATCATACTGTTTCGTCAGAATGATGACCAAGATTATTCTCAGCATTGCAATGTGACGCACTGCATTTACTGGTTTAGTTCTCTCAATTTTTTTTCAAACAATTATGGTAATGTAACACATGTAGAGCAACGGTCTCTGTAACATATATCTCACAACCTTTATTAAAAATTTCAAAACAATTTCATTTTAACTAAACTTGATCCATAGACATTATACACTAATCTAGGAGAGTAAAAAGTAGACATGTGGATGACTTTCGGCAGCCTCGTAATTCTCGATTTTATTATAACGGATGTTTAAGACAAAAAGGGGAAGAATTGCTGTTTTCTGTGTTGGAATCTATCCATCTAACCTCTTGTTTACTAGTTTTAGACCTTGAAGTACTATTGTTAATTTATTTAGATTTTTACATCTAGGGGCTTCATGCCTTGTCTGGAGCGATTTCTGTTAAAAAATATCAAGATTTATTTAATTTACATTTTCTGTAATATTCCGTAAGGTTTAACATCAAATTTTGTACATGTTTCCCAAATAAACATTATACAATTGGGTTTACTAAAATTTGAATGAAACTTTTAGACATCAGATGTATCTGAGTTTTACTAACCATAAGGGGCCATGAACATGTCCCTAAACGGTTCTGTTTTGTGAAGTAATAGCATTAATATGATGCAAACTAATTGTCCCGAGACGGGTCTGCTAGACTTTTTTATGAGAAATAAATATAGATATTTTGTATTTTCTACTAATATGATTGTTAGTCTGCGTCCAAGGCAATTCGAAAATAAGGAATGATGCTCGAGTAACGTCTGCTATTGTTCCATACTTAATCCGTTCATATCAGCAACCAGCATAATTTCGGTGCCGTATCGAAATGTGGTCCGATAGTTATATAGAAATAAAACGAAGCATATAGGCCAAATTCATGATTATATCGAAATTAGACTTCTACAAAATACCATCCATTTTTTAAAGTTATGATTGATTTATATTTTTTTTTCGAGGAGAGGTCTTAACCTGAACGGGTAACCACTTCATCAAGCCATTCAATACATGCTTCAAAACAGGGAATAAGATATACCAGAAAGCGGAAGGTATTCGGTAACTTGTTTGAGAAACTATTGGAGCCAGGATTAATTGACCTAAGAATTCATAGAATAACAAAACTCATTGGGAGGCCATCTGCTGGTGTTATACACGACGAACCCCATATCAAAACACATATTCTCAATCGGAAGAGTCTAACAGGCGCCACCGATTTCATGCGATATTTTTCCATTAGTTATTTAAAATTCTTTATTTAGAATCCATCAGTCATCATTACTATACGAACATTAGTTATTTAAAATTCTTTATTTAGAATCCATCAGTCATCATTACTATACGAACATTAGTTATTTAAAATTCTTTATTTAGAATCCATCAGTCATCATTACTATACGAACAACTATAAGATGCTGGTTCATGTTCAAACGTAAAGCTGCGCTTTCGAAATCAAGGTTATAAGATGAATGTGATTGACGTACTTGAAACCGTCGCGGACAATTAAATACAGTATGAAGACTCTAAATCTAATAGGAACTGATAATTTATAACATATTTCTTAACGCTGAATTTGATCTGTCATATACGGTCACTGTCTGATCGGCGCAGATCACAACAGACGACAAAGTACTATCTGGTATGTTTGTTCTATTTGCAGATCAATGGTTGTTCCCGGCGTGTATGACTACCTGGACCGCGTTTACATACGGCGCTTGCTATTGACAAATTATTGTCCATCTAAGTACATTATTATAGTAAAAAATATTTCAAAAGAAGACGACAAGTCATTGGATAGGATATTTCCTTCTATTCCCCAGTCAAAAACAAATCCGGCATTTTACGTAGACAGTTAGACATATTTATTATTGATTGTTGCTGTATTGCATACAGTTAAGAATATAGAACACATGAGAATATACATTCATCCATTTTACAGTCCATAATAAATCCATCTTACTTTAACCCATATCGTTGGCCAATTTATTTATCCGCAATTACCTTGCAGCTATATGCATGAAATAAGAATAAGTTCAAGATTTCTTCAATGTTCAGAAACTGTCCGTCTGTCACCTCATGGATAGAAACAACCATTCGTCTGCCTTACACTTAACTAATCGGTTCATTGGATAGCGACATTCAACTATAATGGTGGTTGCAATAGTGATAAACTTGCCAAAATCTCCATTTTCAATCTAGTTGCAGAAATGTAAAAAACACGAACCTATATATTTGCTGACTATAGACATATTCTTATATGTTTTATTCTTATACACTTTGCGTCAGTTTTTCATTGTATACGTAGAGCTTTGAAAATGTGCGCGTCTAAACACAGTCAGTTCACAAGTCAATAACGGTATATTAATGTCTTCATCGAGACTTCACATTTCGGATATGATGTCTTTGACATCATATTCTGACATGCATCGCTAATTGTAATTTTAAACTTCTAATGTTATATTTAATCCCTTAGCTTTATTGAACCTTATGTTAAAAATAACGTTTTTCACATCATTTATATAGACCTTTTCCTGTATTGCAACATTATAATAACGTATGTTGAATTAAGTTTATTCAATCACTTGTTAAAATAGATATTGTTCTTCGGTATTAAATATTTAAAAATGTTGGTGCTTTTTAGACGGACGAATCCCAGCCTATGTTATCGCCATTCTGCTGATCATTAGTGTTTAATGACACTCTAATACTGGTGGGTAATACCTCAACTCGCGCTGTTTCGTCAGTTATTTTTAATATTATACCTGCATTTAATCAATCGTGTACAATGACTATATAATAATATATATCGTATTCAGCATTAACTATTTTAATGGATGCTATGACGTAAAACAGACAAACTAGATACAGCGATTGCATGAAAGGGTCGGTTTCAGATACATGTAGCGGTTTTGGACTTGAAAGTGTAAAGATATAGTTTAAATTGAAATATCGATGTAAAGTTAGTTTTAACAAGGAAATGGAATTTTCTATTCTAGTTCAAGTTATAGCTAAGACTACACTCCATAGCATGTACTCGACGTGTTAGAGAAACGATCTGTAATTATCTTTCTTGAGTGTTTGTTGCGCCACAGTAAGAATACATCTGAAAGTTCATATATTTGCGGTAAATTGCAGTGAAACCAATGCAAAATCACTAAGCACATCATGGAGTTATTTGGAGTGTTTACAACTTCTTGTTTTCAAGGCACAAAAAGAAAAAAAAAGCCTTCTATTGGCACAACTGCTGAGAAACGTCACTATCCAAAGTGTCAGCTACTGGCAGGTAAACAAAAGTCTCAGAAATCTAAAATATACCTATAATTAATAAACTAACTGGGGATGAACCTGTAATGAAACACATGTCATTTCACAATAGTTATACAGTAAGTATATCTAACCGCTTTGACAATTAAGGGTGGTCATGTTATTTTTTTTTAATATTCTACCTCGATTTTGAAAATTACTGTAAACCCATATTCTATAACTGAATATTAACCATTTGATTAATATATATATATATATTAACCATTTGATTAATATATATATGTATATATATATATATATATATATATATGTATATATATATATATATATATATACGTATATATATATATATGTATATATATATATGTATATATATATGTATATATATATATATATATATATATATATATATATATATATATATATATATATATATGAGAGAGATATCAGGTAATTTGTTGGATAAGATAAAGAACAGAAATACGTTTCGACCTTTACAGATACAATTAAGTAATAATAGTAAAAAAGGGAAATGAAAACATTTAGTGAGAAAATCAGACAGAATTTGATATGGCAATTAATATTTAAATAAAAGTATACATATTCTAAACAATCATCTTTTCTTATATTTTTACGTTTAGATTATATTGACAAAAATAAACATGAGGCAATAATAATAATATTAATAATAATGATAATAGTATTAATAAAAAATAATTATATTTATACTAACAATAATAATAATAATAATAATAATATTAATAATAATGATAATAATATTAATAAAAAAATTATATTTATAATAACAATAATTAGAATAATAATAATAATAATAATGATAATAATTATAGTCAATATAACACCAATAATCGTAGGAGCACCAGGAACAGTCCCCAAAAACATGGAGAAAAGACTAGGAGAAATAGGAATTAAAGGGATAACTGAGACCATACAAAGGACAGTAATGATCAAAACAGCTACAATCCTGAGAAATGTCCTCGAATGCGGAAACCAACCCACATAAGCAACGAATGGAGAACAAACACATGGAAGCATAAGACAACCGAACCGGGGAAATACAACCGCACGATAGAGGCGCAAGCATAGGCTGACACCACGAAAATTATGGACAGAGGGTCGAGGAGGCAAAGCGCAAACCAGACCTCCACTGGAAGAGCGCGGACAGCTCTGGGACCTTTGGGAGGCTTGTTGCCACGCGGGCCCAGAGGGGACCAATGGCCCTTATCAGCGGGTCATCGGTGGTAGGTGGCTGTTGCGATACCGCAAGGTCATCAGCGATGATGAACGAAAAGAGGTGGAGCATACTGGAAGTCTGAGGAGACTTGTTGTCACTCAGACTCCAGGGAATACCACAGGTTGTTGGCAGTGGGCGATCACTGACGATGACCAGTGTGATAACTCCTAGTGAGTAAATAATAATACTACTACAATAATCAAATGTGATTGAATTAAAACTGTCAATAAAATGGTGTAACTAATCCCGGTTGCTCCAACACAAAATGTTCGGATACAGTAAAGGAAAATTGGGAGAGAGAGAGAGAGAAAGAAAGCACTAACAATATCACATCTGATAAATGGCGTGAGCAGTACTTGAAATTTTAAAAAACCTATGCCCACTTAAATTGCAGAGGAAGTCAACACTTTAACACAGCGATAGCTCACTTGTAAACGGCTACTATGATAATGAAACATTATTATAGAGGCTAATACAGCTGGATATCTAGCCAACCTTATCACTCATAATCTTGGAAATACCACCTGTTTTGACAATAAGAAAACTATTACTATTTAAATAATATGTAACAAATACTCTAGGAGACTTGTGTTTTTTGTTGGGGCCGTGACCGATCACTGGTAATGCCTCGCATAATAACTCTTAGTGAGTAGGAAATCATTAAAATACATTAGTGCAAAAGGAATACTTTTTACCATAGTATGGTCCTTTAAAATTTGTACCCAAATATCTGAGGACTTAGAAAAGTGCAAATTGCTTTTCTTATTCAGTATGGGAAGAAAATTAAAGATTCATAGTTTTCACAACAAGTTGAACGCGTTAATTATACAATTCAACAAACAATTCAACAAACAATTCAACAAACAATTACGCCTTGTCGATTCGATAAACCGGGGAATAATCAATTAGCTTAAGTATGCTGCACCTATAATCGGTTTTAATTCATTCAAAGTTTATAAACTGTGCCTGCTACGCTTGGCCAAGTTTAATATATATATATATATATATATATATATATATATATATGGGGTAAGGTACACGATAATTCATGAAAAAGAAATGTCGTGATGGACAAAATGTGTGAAAAATGACAAACGGAAAAAAGTTTTTGTTTTTCTCCTGCACTTTAACTTGTTTTTTCGTTTGTCATTTTTTCACACACACACACACATATATATATATATATATATATATATATATATATATATATATATATATGATAGATAGAAGGATGAAAAAGAATTAGAAAAGCGACGAAGGCAGATCTTTTTTTTCTAATTCAGTTGCTCAATGTAAGGTATATTCCGCAAAAAAGCAATTTATTAAATTAATTTTTTTCCTTAAGCCAGGCTTTTCAAAGATCAACATCTTATCATCAGAGAAAATTGCTGGGATAGATAAGTTGGCGAAAAGCCAAGATTTAAAATCTATCTATCTTTCTATCTGCTCTATCCAGTATATTGAGCTGTATACTTTTTACAATAGGTTTTACCTTTCCTAAAAGTTCGCTTTTAGTTATCTACTATATATATATATATATATATATATATATATATATATATATATATATGCTTAAAATGCACGATATATCAGAAAAATGTAATGCCGTGAATTGCAAGATGTGTAAAAAAAAGACAAACGGAAAAAACAAATTTAAATACAAAAATAATTACAAAGAAACAAGAGATTTTACAGGTTATTAACGTGCTAATTCTTTGTTAAGCAAACTCACTATGTAAGACAGTAGCCACCGGTTTAAAATGCAAAATTGAAAACTAGGCAGTAAACTAAAACGTCGATCGTGATTTTAGTACTTTCTGGAAGGCCCTAGATACATCTATTCGATTACAATTATTGAAGACAGTAGTTACCCGGTTAAAAACACGAAATTTGTAACTTGATAGTAAAGTAAAAGTCGATCGCAATTTAAGTTCTACCTTAAAAGTTATCTTAAAACCTGCGAGCAAAGTGCCAGCTTCAGAAGGATATTTAGTTAAATGTAAAAAAAAGCCTATACGCGAACTCCTTGCTTCAATTCGTCATGCAAATTGGGAGGGGAAGTTATCGTCATCTTAGGAGATTTGAAAAATTATAATAACTATATACTTAATACATACAATAAGTAATATTTTTTTTATTGATTTATTAATTTTTTTTAGTAACTGTCTCGTCTATTGTAATTGGCAATTTTTGTGTGTGATAGTGCACTTTGTCTTTTATGAAAGTGAGAAATAACAGGATCACATATGAGCTACACAGGGTAAGTAGGCATTAAGCAACTTTGACACGACATATTTGTCAACATGTATTGCTATTACTTTTTAAATTACCTTATTTTTTAAAGTTAGATAGTTTAATTACCTTGCTCTAAAAAGTGTTTTCTTTGCGTTATTTTATGAATAAAACCTGATTCGAAGCGTTTATAATACAGTCAATTTTTATCTCTCTTGGTAGTATTGTGTTGGGAAGCCTAATATGTCAGAAAGCATTTTTGTAATCCACTTACATCAATTCTGAACAAGAGACCTGAGTTTTAAAAAGTATTATTATTGGTTTCCTTCCAAACTTGGTACAAATCAATAAATCTCTGATCGATAACGACATATTTTCATGTTTGTTGCAAAAATTTCGCTTTTGACCGAAACAAAAAAACGTAGTGCTTGTCATGGCAATAGTTCTCATCTATCATGTTGTCACTATACAATTCGAAGGGAAATAATCGAACATTCGTCCGCCTGCTATCTGATACATTTCCTATGATTTGAGACACATTTGATCAATAATAAAACGAAGTCAGATTTATAGTGGCTTAATTGGCTTGGTTGCCCTGAAAGGTGTAGATGTGTAGACTATTTCCAAGTTGATATAACTTCTTGTCATCACACCATCAGCCTTCAAAACACTTTTGTTCTGTAAGTGTTTTATTCAATTCATACGAGTTTTCGTTTCTTATGCAAAAGGTTTGTTCTTTAAACGTTGGATTCCGTTTGCACAATTCACCCTCAATTTCTCCTTCTTTAATTATACAAAAGAGGATTCGTACAATATGTCTGCATTCAGCATAGACAATCGTTCGCTTAGTGTGAATACAGTTCGCCCCTTATTCAATTATCGTGTAGGGGATCCAACTGCCCGTTTTCGTCGTCCTCTTAACTAAATCCCAGGGATATCAAATTGGATACAATAATTAGATTATAATATTTAATATTTTATTGTATACATTTTTATAGCAACGCGCATATTGTATTTAAATCTCTGACACAAGCACCGGAATATTATTGATAGTCTAACATGTTAGAAACAAAAGTTACAACCCTCGACATACACCTCCTTTCGCCATTCCTCTGAGATGTACACGATATGCTTTTCTTGAAAGGGTCATTTGCAAAGTAACCCGACTTCAATTAATACCAGCCACATGAAAAACTCCCCAAAGTTTTCAGTTGAGTTTTCTGTTCTTGTTTGGCATTTTTACTAATTTCTAATCATGCTACCAAATTTAATTGTATTTACCTTGTTTTTAAAATTTAATTTTGAGTTTCAATTTGAATCCTTTTCTCCGTAGCAATTATTGTATAAATAGTTAACTAGTTTTTTCTCAGTTGCTACCCTACTGGCGGTCTATTACTTTTCTGTACTAACTTGTGACAGGGAAACATATCTTGAAAATTATGTTTCCACTGTTAAGTGTACAGTGAACATATATATATATATATATATATATATATATATATATATATGTGTGTGTGTGTGTGTGTGTGTGTGTGTGTGTGTGGATAATTTATTTTTACCTGCGGGGGCTCGGAAATACCCGACTAGTACACGGGCGCAGGCTATCCTGAAAAACTCTGATAATAAAACCTTGTTACTAACTACTTACGTCTTGGCAGCAAACCGTTGAGGACGGAGGTCTCCGTAGTCTTGATCGACAACCTTCCAGAGCTGGAATCTCGAACAAAGTATCCGGATTGCAAACCTATAATTACTTAAAGAGTAGATAGGCTCTGCCTATCGCCTGGCTTTCGCACTCCTTCTCTGTCTATTAGCCAGGCGTAGAGGTACAAGCACTGGAACGCCTCTAAAGACATCTAGTGATTGACCTTGTTTCCTGACTAAGGCAATGAACGCCGTCTCTCTTCCTCTCTATCTGGGCAACTTCGAGAAAGTTTTTTGTCCCTAAGTCCTGCATGACTAGTCTGGGTCGCTCTTGTCGTGACAGGTTGAGGGTACAGGTTAGACAGCTTGTCTGGCTGCTGTTTCCGACTGAGGCACCCAAACTCTTTGGTAGCGTTAAAGAACGGCTGCTCCGTCAACAGTTGCATACTATCGTAGGTAACTGTATGTGCCATGTCGCGCATGGAAAGGGACCCTACAGTTATCCCCGGTGGGCTTTCCCGAGGCCACAACTCCCATGGACCAAGTCACGACTAATAGACTGGTTGTGTGAGCTTATTGGCACCAAACAAGCACCCACTCCAACTCAAAACAAACATGAATTTACAAAATAAAAACAAAACAAAGCTAAACCAGACACCTAACAAACAACATATTCACCTCCGCCCTTGAGGCTCGCATTCACAAATATCCGGCGACTTAGAACCAACACTAGCGACGTAGAAACTTTTCTCTTGACAAAATACCCGGGTATCCTAACTCTACGTGAAACGAACCTTCAATCCTCACAACTTTGACATGACTTATTACCTTCCACTCTACCGTAAGGACTCTGACAAACATATGCATGGGCTACGAGTTTATGTTCGGAACACCCCCCCCCTTTGATTAAAGAAGATAGGTTAAAATCAGATGACCAAGCCTACATGTGCTTTAGTTTGACCCTACACCACAGCGTTAGTTAATTATATTTCTTATACCGTTCTCCTTCGACCCAGGATTGTACCCTGCTTGACTATGTGTCTGAAAGCTTAGATAGAGCCCTCTCACTCGACTTGAATGCCCAAATACATGTATTTGGGTATTTTAATGCACATCACCGTGATTTTTCCAGCTGGGAACTTTACCTTTAATTTCTCCTCAGCTCACGACCTCTCACAGACGGTCACTTTTCCGACCCGCCTTTCTGATCGTGCGGACCAGCAAGCCTCACTTCTCAACCTGTTCTTGACCTCACTACCTGATTATTGTGCCATTAATACCCATACCCCGCTCGGAAACTCTGATCACGTAGTAGTGATGATACTTATTACTTTAAAACCCGACCAAAAGCTGAAGAGCCGTTGCTCAAAACGACGAGAAACTATGAGAAGGCTGATATTGAATTCCTCAGGGATCACATCAGCGACGCACCATGGGGTGATACCTTCTATATATATATATATACTATACTTTTTTGATTAAATATTAAATTGTTTTTTTTTACTGTTACACCGGCCGTTCTTACACAGGAGAAACAACACCGGTTGTCATTATAAATAGTGCGAGTCACCAGAGACACAGAGAAGACAAAGCACAGTCTTGTAACTGTCTAGCCAAGTGCTAGTCACTTTCTTACTTTGTTAATACACTTGTTAAACCAACCCTCGACTTGACTTCCTTTATTTATTATTTACTGTTGGACAACTTCACAACATTTACATACAGACGATATCGTTCCAAGATTTTCACGCTCATCAGGAGTGATTGTTGCAGGCATGGGGTCGAACGAAGTTCGTAGATTGTGGCTAGAATAACGATACAAACGCTAAGGACCCCACGGCTACCGGATATCAGCACAGAGAGTAATTAAAATTAAGATGCACTAATCCGGGGAGTCAGGGGGAGCGTTATTGCTGTCCACAATGTTCAACTCTCGTGCGGACTTTGGCGCAAATGACAAAAAGACTTCCTCAGTTTGACGGTGCTCTACTTTCAAGACTATACATTTCTTTAACGAGGCTTTTAACTATAAAAAGTTTTTAAATCAAATATTAAAGTGTTTTTTTCAAATTTACTCATAAGTTCATACAAAGCTTACATCTAATGGTTGTAATAATGCTTTTTTTTTTTTTTTTTTAACATAGTCCACCCCAGACGACGCAGGCCGCCACTGTAGACGTAAGGGGCTACTGAAGAATTAGGGTGTAGGTTTTGGGTATTATCTTTAGTTGGGAGCTGTGCAGTGAGATGTCTGTTAACTTCTGGATGTCGGTACAGCCGGGGAAACAGGGAGCGGGAGGTTGTTACAGAGACCTTCAGTACCAGGAAATAAGAGATTGGAATAGAAGGCTCTCCGGCATCTGGGGACGTCTACATTGAATAGATTGAATGTTGCTTATTGTCGGGTTTGTTTAGTGTATTTACGTCGAGGAGGCACTAGAGCAACAAGTTCAGCTGAGCACAATACATTGAAGTATCATAACTTTTTGCATTGAATACCCCAAATGCTAAAATAATAACATCAAGTTAGATTCTTTTTTATGGCTGATGTAAATTCATGGCGCAGGACGAGCAGGAAATATTTTTTCATAAATTGTCACAAGGGATATAATGATTATATCATATCATTGTTTACAAAATGTAAACAATTATATGATATAATGATTATATCATATCATTGTTTACATTTTGTAAACAATTATATGATATAATGATTATATCATATCATTGTTTACAAAATGTAAACAATTATATGATATAATGATTATATCATATCATTGTTTACATTTTGTAAACAATGATATGATATAATCATTATATCATACAATTGTTTACAAAATGTAAACAATGATATGATATAATCATTATATCATATAATTGTTTACAAAATGTAAACAATGATATGATATAATCATCATATCATATCATTGTTTACAAAATGTAAACAATGATATGATATAATCATCATATCATATCATTGTTTACAAAATGTAAACAATGATATGATATAATCATCATATCATATCATTGTTTACAAAATGTAAAAAATGATATGATATAATCATTATATCATATCATTGTTTACAAAATGTAAACAATGATATGATATAATCATCATATCATATCATTGCGTTTTAATTAAAGAGTAGTGATTATTGCATTTAACAAAACATCGCTGTAATACGTTGTTTTGAAATAGTGCTGTGCAACAGTTTATAAGATTCCTACAAATAAAATGATATTCCAGGTGGAAACCTCAGAAAAAAAACTGTTCATTAGTATGTACATAGTTGCATGGAAAATACAAACTTTTCACAATAGTTTACTTGGTTTGAAAGATAAACGTATAAAATATATGAATTTTACATTTTTATTAAATTTTTAATTCATTATTAAAAATAACATCGTAAGTCCTGAAAGATCACTATTTTCTATGAATGTTTTATCTTGGATATAAATAGTTATCAAAATCTGACAGGGAACAGTAACCTGTACACAAACAAGTGCTTACACCTAAGTGTCTGGAGAAAGAGACGAGTTTTCTTTATTGTCGCGCTGTTATACAAAGTAAAATACTTGGTTTTATGTTACCATATTCTCATGTTCACTAAATGCTTATCGTTGCATACGTAATGTTACATATCTGCAAACAGAGTCTAGGTAAAATAAAAAATAACCTTTTTCGATAGAAATGTCGGATTCTTTTAAAATCGCAAATTAAACTTCACAAAAGAACTGCCGTTATTAATGACCATCCAAGAACACAATTTCTACCAAAGTTATTCGTCAGATACCTCAAAATTGCACGGGATAGATTAAATAAAAAAACACGCCTTGTAGTGGTAATCGTACACGTAAACGTTGTGGCGGTGTGTAGAGTTCGTTAGCCACTCTTTTACTCTTTGTTGCAGGTGTTTTAATGATGTGTGTACATTTCTTTTTCTTTTTCTTCTTATTTTATGTAGGTTTAATTGTAGTCGTAGTAATTTAAATGTAACACATATCTAGTTCTGAAGTTTACATTTGAATTTATTATTTTTTAATTCTTTAAAGTTCTCATAGTATACGATAATATTACACAACAAGTTGCATATATGAAAGAGCATAGTTTCAGTCTCCATTGTACTTTATCGTGCTAGGTACGGAAGAAAGCATTATAGAACCCGTCTAGTTACATTAAAACGTAAATGCTCAGATACGGATAACATTAATGTATTCTGTCACGTCGACTCGATACTACCTGTGACTTAACTCTTTGAACACGTTAACATGATAACTAGCCTAAACTTTTAGTGCACATTTTGTAATAAGGGTAATATAATCTCTAGAAGGAAGTGTCTCTTTCTTTAAAATGTAACACATTCCACACCATATTATAATATATTGACTACTAAATTACGATATCTTTAACATGTAACACATTCCACACCATATTACAATATATTCACTACTAAGTTACGATATCTTTACCGCTTTTGTTTTTTCATATATTTTTCAGATGAAATAAGCAACTTAAACTATAAAACATGACAAACGTGTTACTATCAATAGTCAGAGTGATGCTTTGGAAATTACTCGACTTAAAAAAAAAACTGGCAGCTTACGATATCTCAATTCGCTTGACTTTTTTACTGCAATTTATTTACAAAAAATGAAAAAGTATTAGACTTATGGATTATTTGTATGCTATTAAAAACATATTAATAATAGAGTAATGACAACGATAAGACTCGAACACGTCTCGCCGACCTATATTAGTTTCCCAAATATGATAAGATACTTAAGTTAGGGATTACGTCTTGATTATAAAAAAGACATGTTTAGAATGGTTCAATGGAACCTATAGTATTTGAACACGGCGCGCCTGTTTCCACGTGATCATTACACTCACATCTAGCTATGGGCATTAGTAAACGATGCCTTTTTTGCGGAATAGTCAAGCAGAAGAAGGAACATAGAGGGTGAAAAACTGACTGAAGATACAGTATAATAGATCGGGGGTATTAGTAAAACTAATTGTAATCCCTGGTTTTCTATTATTAGACTGACCAAGTTTGTAGGATTGCTGGAAATATGCACAACGTTATGTTATTATAAACTCTCCTAATTACTAAAATACCTGCTGTTCATAAAGCAATTTATGTAGAAAATTCCAAAAATCTGTAATTTATTTAAATGAAGAAATTTCGTAATGTTATCCAAAGGATCTAAATAGTAACTGGAATTATCAAAAGACAAATATAAATGAGCGTATTACTCTAAGTCAGGGGCGGGCAACCTCCGGCCCGCGGGCCATATCCGGCACGCGAAGGCTTAGCGTCCGGCCCGCCACCCTGCTATGCTTTATTATTGCAATCCGGCCCGCGGACCTCCCAGTAAATCTCATATCATTTTGTGACATGTGGCATTAAGATTTACAGTGGGACAAAAATGTATAAATATCAGCGAGCGATGATACATGTATATTTCATTTTTCTTTAACTATTAAGAGATAAAAATAGAAAAAGAGAAAGAGAGAGGCAAAGAGGAAACGAGAGACGAGGAAAGGGCATGAAACATAGAACCTATGTGAGGTGTGTCAAAATGAATGCTGGATCAACATGCTACTTCCCCCTGTCATCATTTTTTATGATTCCAAATTTGCACTTTGTCAGCGTCTTTTATAACATCACATACAGAAGTCTCTTGAGAAAAAAATATCAGATTTGTAGAGTTTGAACAATTTATTCATGTAAACAAAATATAGTAATTCTGAGATTTCGTTTTTCATTTCGGCCCGCGATCTCCTTCCAAAATGCTCATCTGGTCCTCACTCTGAAAAGGTTGCTCACAGGAACAATGATATAGGTAAGTACACGTTGAGTAACTGGTTTATAATTTATTTACAGAACGGATCGGCTTCATTTGTACTGCCCTCATACTCATCGCAGGTTGTATCGTTGTCGGTCATATGGTACTCAAAACAGTTCATTGTGTAAGGAATATTGTGACACTTGTTTCTCTAAAATAAATTTCAAGCTGACTGAAATAAATCCTTTCTATTAATGTTTTCCATTCATTAAATGTGAAAATAGTGTTTTACATGAGAACTTGAAAAGAGAAGGTAATTCGTTATTTTTTTCATTTAACTTTCTAAAATAAATATAGATTGAAAAACAAGTGCTAACACATAAGTGTCGGGAGAAAGAGACGAGTTTTCTTTATTGTCGCGCTGTTATACAAAGTAAAATACTTGGTTTTATTTTGCCATATTCTCATGGTAATCGTACACGTAAAAGTAGTAGCGGTGTGTAGAGTTCGTTTGACACTATTTTACTCTTTGTTGCAGGTGTTTTAATGATGTGTGTACATTGCTTTTTCTTTTTCTTCTCATTTTATGTAGGTTTAAATGTACAGCGTAACCCTTTTGTTCAAAATTTTTGTTAGACAAAGCACAACATTTATTTATTTGATATAAAAAGATAGACAAAACATGTTTCATCTAATTTGGGGTTGGGTTGAATAATCAATCGTTAAGCGAGAATAAATAATCGAATGCATCTAGAACCAGTTATCGAACATCAGAAACAATAAAGGGAAAAGCGTCAATATAAATAGCGACCTTTTTACGTGCGTATTTTTCTAAAGAACTGTTCAAAGCATACAGATACAAATGCATGTAATTACATTATTGGAAAGAAGAAAGCGAATAATAATCAGTTATGAAAGAAGGGAATTCAATTATAAGCATTTTCCTGTCTAAAGCGATAAATTGTATGAACTTGTGTTTAATGCTTTTGATCTGCCTTTGAAATTATGTCACGTTCAATAATAAAAGGGTGTTTGTGCATGTTATTTTTGGTAACTCCGTAATAATCTGCTTCCATAAAAAGAAAAGTATAGGAAAAAATAAATTGTTGCTGCACTTAAAATTAGGCGATTAACAGCATAATTCCAAGATGAAAGTTATTTTTCGTGTTAAATACTTAGCACTTTCAAAAACAACAAACCCACGAATAATGCCCTTGTATTGATTACACTAGACTCTCGTAGATGATGATCACAAAATTAATACAAACATAAAAATAGAACACTTCTAGTTTTCAAATGTGACATATTCATGAGAACATGGGCTCTCTTGTAAAACAAAACGTTTTAGATGTTATGATCCCTCAAAACGGGTCCCAAATATTATTCTCACCCATTTTCCATATTTACTGCAAAAATCCAAATAACCGGTTTATTTTATTTAAAATATCATAACGCATCTTCGGACTATTTTTCTTTATTTTAGCTCTGTGTTCATTGAGTAGAAACACAAATGGATCCATGACATCTTAACAAACCGTTCAAGACATCACTTTTCTAATAACTCTCGTCAGTTTTCGTTCTGGCGTTCGGTTTCTATGCATATCTTAGTAATATTGTTGTAGAAAAACAATGTTTGATGGGCGAAGATCTGGCCTGTTTGGTGTTTACTGAACACAGTTTAGGAACTCATGACACAGCCTCCAAAGTGAACTTTAATACAGTTCTCGGACATATTTGAGGGGAAGAGTTTGCTCCATGTTTCTGTAAATAAAACTTTACATTCAGACGGATACACTGTCTGCAGTTCATTATCATACATAGTTTTTCAGACTCTGCTAAACCGACTTTTTACGCTATTATCAGCTATGTTATACTCTTCTCGTGTTTAGACAATTGTAACTGCAATGAGCTTGTTCATTGCCTCAGAGTTATCGAAGTTGTCCATCCCGCATGAATGCTCCTCATTATAGGTTTACATTTTTTTAAGTAATGCCCGAAAGTGTTATGCACTTTCTTGAACGTGTTCGTCTCGTAGTATTAATATTGTCATAGGCTGTTTATTTTCTGATAGATTATTTACTCAGATCTAATTGTGACTACAAAAGATGCTTCCGCCATGTTATGCAACATAAGTATTGCTGAAAAATTGATTATATATGATAAAAAAACGTAAGAGATCCCATTTTTTAGAGGTTCAATTAAAATGTTTAATTATAGTGTATTGTTTTTTTTATACATAACATTTTTATATATATACCATTTTAAGTGTTCGAACTTCTGTCAACTGGCGCGTAGTAGTTAATATTTCAATAGTTGTATTAACGCTTCGTAGTGGAAACATTGAAATAAATTGTAAGCTGCACAGAAATATAAGTCAGTAACAATTTCATAAAAAGCGAAATAACTCTTCTATTATTATGTATCCGTTTCCTGTGTCCTTATCTGCTATCCTCATCTACGAGTGAAAAACTGCACACATAATTCGATTAGATAGAGAAATTAAATAAATAAAAAAACAGCTTACACTGTTAATTATTGAATTACTTAATGCCAGATCAGCGTATCTCTATTGAGAAAATATTAAAATTTATAAAACTGAGTTGAGTAACACATCCGAATCACAATAAGCATCGGCCTGCCCTGTGTGAAACAAAGATACACAAACATTGCTTATAATTTATCCTCTTAATTCCAAATAATTACAAGGACATAGGTTTTATTTTATCAACGGAAGTGTTCTTCTATAATAGTTCGTAAACCTGGATATCCCTGTTGATTATCATTAAATAAGCGTCAAATAGTTTTTGTAAATGTTGCCCGTTGTTAAGTGGAAGGAAGGTATATATTTTGATATGCGCAATAACTGCCCCACATTGTTACAATAGGCGAGCAATCACTACAAAATAGCTACACTAATTTCTCAGTAACAACAAAAGTTGCAACAACAATTTTCCAGCAACCTTGTTTTGTAAGTCTTGCCATATTAATAATGTTGCCCGACTTTCTGTTTTTACCTTAATAATAATTCATCAACACAATTTGAATAACAAATACACATCTACAATGACTCTGAACAACATTGCGTGAAACTTTCCTTCGTTGGAAACTGACTAGCTATATATTTCAATTTGCCTTTGGAGGCATGACAAAGGTTACATTTATGGCAAATGAAATATAATCAAATGTAGACTAACACAACCAGGTGAAATGCACACAACTTGATTGCACGCGCAACATATATATCCGTAGAATGACAAGAAAACTAGGTAGGCATTTTAGTTTTCGTCGCTCGTGATTTGTTCCAGATATAAAAAATTGGCAGTTCCAGAAAATCAGTGTTTTGCATGTATTTATTTTCTGGTGACGTGTATGTACGTTTTCGCTACTTATTAAATCAATATATTACACTACTTCACGGTAATCGTGGCGGTGAATAATGGGATACTGCCACAAGGAGTGATGTCCGCAACATGATCTTCTGTAGTCCTGTCAATTTTTCCATTACTTTGGAAAACATCAGTGTTTATTAAAATTAAAGAGTTTATTAAAATGAAAGAGATCAGTTCTCTGCGTCGCAGTACAGACAGAACTATCTCCTGCACGTCATGAGTAAATTGCTTGCTTTTGTAATAAATCAAGAATATTTAAATACCTACACAGAAACAATTTACCTAGTGACAAACAATATAAATTTCGGATTGCTTGATCAACAGCCGACGTGCTGTCTGTGATATCACATATGATAAGTGAATTTATCGATTGGAGATTTGTTTCTATGGCGATAAATTGAGTTTGGCACAAAGTTTTGATTCACAAACTTGTTACCTATCGAATATCTAAAAACGTTCTCGCAACAATCATATCCCCCCTCTCTCTCTATCTCTCTATCTCCGTCTCTCTCTCTCTTTCTGTCTCTCTCTCTATCTCTCTATCTCCGTCTCTCTCTCTCTCTCTTTCTCTCTCTCTCTCTCTCTCTCTCCGATACGTCTATTAAACAGTTGTTTATAATCAGAAGTCTGAAACACATGCCAGCGTGTTTCAAACATCCATTCTGGAACGAACACTTTCTTTATATTCATAAATGATCTCCCAACTGTTGATAACTATGCAAACGACAACACTGTATATAGCAGCTCTTCGAAAAACATAAATCATCAATATCTTTCTTACTCTCTCTTCTAACGTGCAGTACTGTGGTTTTAACTTTTAATGCTCTGATCCTAATTTTTCAACAGTTGAGATAAATTGTCCTCGGCTTAAGGAAGCCTCTTTTATAAGCATCAATGATTAACATTCACTCCATACATGAAATTGAACACACGCATCAACTCTATTGTTAGGGTCGATGATGAAATTGTTGGGCCCTTTTACAAGTCGAGATAGCACCCATTTCTGCCACACTCCTTTATAGTTATGAGAGCCAGATCCGTCCGAAGATGGAGTACAGCTGTGATATATTCGGAGGTTCCCCTCAGAGGAAAATTCCAGATCATATAAGATAATCTAAACAGTCAATACAATTTAAAATTTTATATAATATCGGAGTCTGATTTTTTTTAATTAACAACTTTAAAGGAAGAAGGTTGCTTTAAATGTAATTATTTTAGAATACACAATAACTGCTATTCCACATTGAAAAAAGGTTAAATGGTATGGTTTGGTTGTACTAGATAGAAACACTTTAATAAACGGAAAATATAAGTACTGCTCATATAAAACAGGCGAAAGGAGAAAAGTATGAGTTGCAAAAGAGAAAGTAATACAAAGTTAAGATTACACAGGAGTTACCAAGTCTATACAACTCGCGAGAGATGTATAAACAAGAGAAACAACAGCAAAATGTATCATATTTCTATATGTTTCGTGATTTGTATGACTATTTGATGTCCTTCAAGTAAAATAGTCGATACTAAAAGTTTTTATTGAAGTGTCAGTTTTATAGAAACAATCTTATTTATTTTGCATAGTCGTCATAATTCTTGCCAACTCATGACTGGCGTATTGTGTTTTAGAGTTGTTACTTTTTTGTAATAACAATAGTAGTAGTAGTAGTAGTAGTAGTAGTATTAGTAGTAGTAGTAGTAGGCGTGTTGGCTGTAGTGTTGTGCTCATTCTTCTTCGTTGCATAGGTTTTAGTAATCACACTTGTGTTTGTTAATTTTTTATTTTCATTTATAGAAGCGGTAGTAGTAGCTGCAACCTCGTCTGTCTGCATACGGGTTCAGCCTCAACATATAATGAGAACCTCTCATATTTACGGTTTTACTAATATTTAAGGTATTTTATTATGTTTCTTTACAGTATACGTAATACGCAGTTTGCCTTACCTCAGTTCGATCATCTATAGGGGGAAGTTTCATCTCTCGCTTTCTAACTGTCAAGTAACCAACCCTGGCTTAATGTTTACTGGCGTCACTTCCCCTGATACATTAACATATGTCTTAACATTAAGTTGGAAACTGAAATCCGCCTACGTGCAATTAATAAATGACATGAAACTGACAGAGATGCTGCGTTAACGGTATCACTAACGGAATAATGAATCTCTTTCCCAAGATGGTGGTTTTGTTTAACTAATCATGACAAATCAACCTCTTTCAGGTATCTTGTAGTCGACACACAATACGTATGTATATGAGTATTGCATACACTAAATTGAACACAAGTTAATATTGTAAGAATGATTGATTTCAAACAGCGACTTAAAATACTTAGGTTTTATTTCGTTCTTTCAGCAAGGGAGACTTTACATTTGCCAATTTTGAATGGCCAGAGTTGATATAAATAAACAATATTGAAAAATCGTCTTAAACTATTGAAGGTTCTGTGTGAGTCTCGGCACGGCTCCTGTAGAAAATTGAGTTAGTAAGGTGACAGGGGAAAGGTTTAACCTATAACAAATATTTCCGAGGAAAAGGTACAGGAGCAAATTGGAATCGGACACTGAAGGATGTACAATGTGTGGGTCTAAGCCTTTCTTATATATTCAGTAGAGAATGGATCCAAAGTGTTAGTTAGGTTACAAAAAGTACATTTTTATACACAAAATTGTACTTATAATTATTGTAATTATTGTATATAGATATTTATTGCAACTTACTTGACCACAACTTGTTAAAAAATGTACAACGTAAATGTATTCCTATAAAGTTAACAATGCTCGTTCGAACGAAAGCAAACCGGAGATGTCAACCGAATACTTATCCATGTTATCAGCTACGCTGAGTCAACACCAAAGTTATATAATTCGATTAATTGGAACGTAATGTTGCACCATTGAGAAAGCGCCCAGTTGGAATGTATGCGGTCCTCATTGCACCGGACTATATTTAGTGCTCAGTATACGACACTGAATGATATCCACGGCACACACGGTTCCGTTTGATTCCACGACTATGCCACACGTATGCAAAACATAACTGCATAAATAACTACGATATATCTATGATATCAAGATTGGTCGACCTGATTACATATTTTATGTACATCAAGTCCGAAATATTCAGTGATTCAAGGACGAGCATCATTGACGAACAGCGATGTTTTATTTGCTTTATTTGTTTCAGTGACGTCAACTTTATCAGATATAATTGTTCTACTCTCGATACCTCAGTTTGTACGTTATTTATTGAGCTCGGCATGGACAATGTCATAATAATAGGAGAAATTCCTTTAGGCAAATAACGCCTCCTTCTTAAGAAAGCATGATTAATAAAATGATTCTAGTGTGATTAATTCTGCGAGGCTTCCTGCGCTTTCTTCTTTCTTTACGATCTCGGAACGACACCAGCAGAACTTAATTAAGCAAATAACATCAAGGCTGACATGCTGAATAACAGGCATAGCTTGTAAATTAAACTCTCCATACGATACTGTTACATTTAGTCGACTAAAATATAAATACGAAAGGTCCATAGTATTAGCAAACGTATTTCTTTCTATGTTATTTCAAGCTACATTTTATATTGTTCACTATGTGTGTATTGCAGCCAGGGACATGTTAATAAAATATCCCAATAACAGCTCAGGCATATCTGGATCGAGATAACATTCTTTGATAGCCAACATAAAATGCTTTCTGACGTCCATCTTATTCGACTGTCTGCTGGGAAAAGAGCGCGACCGTTGCTAGCCAACTCTAACGGTGATATCACAGTAAATATCACATCTCCCCTTTTTTGTTTATGCAATTCAAATACACCGTAAATAAATTTTGCAGAACGTTTTTGTTTTGGACTACTATCCTAATCTTTGTTGCTTTCTATAAGTCACATTATTTGGCGGTGAACATTGTTAAATATTGATAGTATAGCTAATTATTATTAGCGATTTTGAGTTCAATCACGATTGAAGGAACAAGATCAACTAACTCTTACGGAATATTGAAAATGTATTTACCAAATAATATAAAGCGTGTGTAGGTATGTGTGTGTTTTCACGTTTCTACATGATTAAACATTATCATTATATATATTTAACGTTAACTGATGATTACTTGGAATTACATATGCAATAGCGCAAAATACTAAAAAAAACTTATAACATAATCATTTAAATAGAATTTTACGTTCCTACAGGAAACGAAAGAATTATGTGACTGTTCATCTCTTTGTAATACCCTTTCATTAAAAACTAAACATCAGCGTTAGAGTGATTATATCGACAGACAATCAAGTACTTAAGTTCAGAACGACGACTCGAGTGTATAATTGTTCCTACATGAAACGCTAAGTGAAAACATTAGTCTACTACTCCAGCCACAGAGGACATGTTACTAATGGCAAATCAGAGTTTTACTTAACACTCCACAACGCTAGGAAATATTGGTCTTACTACCATCAGACTAGTCAGATGCGTGTAACTAATGTAAACACCTTGTTTAGAAATATCGTCAACAACATTTTTTTAGTGTTAATTAAAATTAGGCAATAATTCTGAAGAAGGCTTGAAATCAATCAGCAAGACTTTTGTTAACCGCTCTCAAGACATGTATTAAACACTTATGCAGCAATCATGCGTCCACACTTAGAATTCGCATCATATTTTTTTGAACACCTACTTTTCCCAGAATACGTAGATGTGTAACCAAGTGAATACATTGTCTCCGATACCGACCGTTCTCTGAACACCTTGTTTACACGGGCTATGATTCACTGAAACACCGGGTCTTGCAACTGACAAGTCACAGAATTATTAACTACATCAACATACTCGAACATTGATACATTGTTTATCTGAATGTTTATATGCATATGGACTTGCTATCAAATTCAGAAAATAGCTCAACTTCCATGACGTTTAGAGACATTTTTTGACGCTCAACATTTTGACAGATAAAACAAATTGTCTGCATAAATTGTTGTCTTACGTTACAATCCATAAGCATTCACACATTGACATGAAGTTCATTCAACCTCTTTAGTCATTTCAATGCTTAAATATGGTAAGTGATAGATACTTTGAGATCTGAAACAATAAACGTGTCAATTTGTATAAATAACATTTTAAGGTTTCACACCTTATATGGGTAATGAAAGGGAAAAACCAAAAATGATGTTTTTTTTTCAATATATTCATCAACGTTTCGTCTTTATTTGTAAGACTTCCTCAGGATGATAATTTAAAGAAAAATGTCATGCAAGTACGTGAAAATATTGGGTTGACATGATGAGTTTATGGGAAAAAGTAGTAGACACTACTGGGTGCGCAGGACCGAGGTCCGGGCTTAGTGAAGTCAGTAGCATGCCCAAACCACCTTATATGTATATTTTAATGTTTGTTTATGGGAGTCGCTCGAGTCAAGGTATGATGCTACTTGATGTAATGAGCTAGAAAGAACGTAAAATAATTCACATTTTCAGTAAAGATACCAACGTACCTTTGTTTCTAAAGAACTAAGGCTATAGGTTTCATTTGGAATACATTATATACTATAGAGAACCGTTTGCTTTTTACAGACTTAGTATGAAGAAAATGAATTTAGATCAAGTTTTTATTACAACGTGTTGCTTATTTGTTCATTATTTCTTTACGTGAGAGAATATATTCTCCGTTAACGTGTGTGTGTTTACGGTTCACGCATCGATGAACTAACAACGGGAACAGCAAATAATTGACAATGTTTTCCTCTTCGTCAAACTTCACTTCAGCTTACTGAGGAGCTTCCCCGGAGACCAAAAATACTTTTATTGAATAAAGTGCTTACTGATAAATGAGTATATTTATTGGCTGTATTTGTTTGAAAACGAGTGTTTAAGAAGGAAAGCATCTGGATGTGGAAAAGAATATTTTAATTTGAAAAAGAGTTTGGTGCGATCAATAAAAATAATTCAGTCATGGTGAACAACAATTTTACGCTTGAGAAAACGCAGAGATTCTCAGAAAGTCTGTGAAATTTACAACTATTAATAATATCAAAGTTCTCTATATTTAATATAAAAATAGCTTCATCGATATAGTCTAAATAGCATTAACTAAAATAGAAACTATATGTATGAAGTGATGAAACACAAAATAGAGCCGAAGGGAAAATGGAGAAAAGTAGAGTTTTATGTAAAAAAACAAGAAAAAAACAACTTTTTGATTGAATTGAAGGTCTCTGCAAGGAAGACATGAACAGAAAAACATATCCAATTAAACGACGATCTGGTTCCAAACATAGATTTTGATTAAACGTACTTAATTTTGATCGATTCTTCGCTGCATACGTTTGAACTTGCTAAACGCTCACATATACGTCTCAAAAAGTATATTAAGCTCCATCTAAAATCAATGGCAGATACGTACAAGTAAAACCTTTCGCCAATGAGTATGAATGAGCGTTCATATATGATTTAACTGATGAGCAGAATAAGGAACTAACGAGTTTTAAAAACTTCTTGGCAAAACGCAGCATGTTTATATAAATAATACTACAGTTTTATGTATGCCTTATTACGTTTATTTTACACCGTACTATTAGTTATAATATATATATAATATATAATTCACAAAAAAATAAATCAATTACAATCTGATTATTTATGTCAGAAATTATTGAAAACAATTAATGCTAAAACATTAAAAATTGTCCAATCGTATCTGTTCTGCTATGAATCGTAGTATTATGTCCAATTGTTATACGATGCACCGTACTTGCTATATAAAAAAAAAGCTTTTAATTAGCATGTTACCGTCGTGTCAAAAAGAGTGAGTCACCATATTACGTGTATCGAGATAATTCCATCACTCGGTATATATCTTTGTGTGCGATTCTCTTTCTAGCGCCGTCTTGTAAACACAAAAAAGTAATATATATATATATATATATATAGTGAATGCTTTTATTCAAACATGTACAAGGTCTACTACACTGGCATGTCGATGTTATCGATCTACAGCTCTCAATAGCTGAGGTCTCATCAGGCAGAAAATTATTTTTTGATCCAACCTGGTTGCTGGATTTGGATCAAAAAATAATTTTCTGCCTGATGAGACCTCAGCTCTTGAGAGCTGTAGATCGATAACATCGACATGCCAGTGTAGCAGACCTTGTACATGTTTGAATAAAAGCATTCACAATACAGCTCTATATTTTATTCAGCACTCTTTTATAAGCCCGGTTTGATTCCCTTTGGATTTCTACCCTGTGGATTTTTACCCTACCTGGATTACTATATATACAGGGTGCTTCAAAAGTCTTGGGAACATAACGATTTTTAATAACTCAAAAACTATTAGGAGTTGAAAAATGAAATTGGTACCGTTGGAAAGGTTAAAGTTTCAAGTTTTGTGGGGAATCTTCAAAGTTGCTCAATATGAGCACCATTCGTCACACGGCAGACATCTAGTCGATAGTCCATTTCCTGCCAAACGCGTTCCAGCATCTTGACGTCAATGGTTCGCACAACTGCCGTTACTCGAGCCTTTAGTTCGTCAATATCTCTTGGAAGGGGCGGCACATAGACTTGTTGCTTGACAAAGCCCCAAAGGAAAAAGTTACACGGGGTAAGATCTGGAGACCTAGGAGGCCAGGGCATGAGAACGTCATCACCTCGCCCAGATCTCCCAATCCATCTACCAGGCAGCCTTGTGTTAAGAAACTGCCTTACTCTAAGACTCCAGTGTGGTGGTGCACCATCTTGTTGAAAAATGAAGTCATCAGATTCTGCTTGTTCCAACTGAGCCATTAACCAGTCTTCCAGCATGTTGAGATAGGATTCACCAGTGATAGTTGCCTCTTCAAAGAAGAACGGTCCATAGACACCTTTCTTGGAAATTGCACAAAACACGTTCACTTTTGGTGAATCTCACTCGTGCTCAAGAAGTTCATGAGGATTCTCAGTACCCCATATGCGAGTGTTATGTTTGTTAACTTTGCCATTCAGATGGAAGGTCGCCTCATCGCTAAAAACAAGCCGGTCATCAAAGCCGTTATCTTCCAACTTCTCTTGCATTGCAATGCAAAAGTCACGGCGAAGTGGCTTATCAGTGTCCTTCAACTTTTGGACCAACTTGAGCTTGTAAGGTACCATTTGCAGTCGTTTCCTTAAGACACGCCAGACAGTTGCTGGAGCAAGCTGAAGTTCCCTGCTGGCTCTTCTCACTGATTTACGGGGGCTCTGCTGAAAGGCTGTCCGAACTTGCTCAACTGCATCTTCTGAAGTTGAAGGGCGACCTGTTCGCTTACTTGGGCACAAACACCCATCTTTCACAAATTTAGCATGCCATCTGACATTGGATTTCCTTTCAGGGGCTTCTTTTTTAAATTTCCTGCGAAATGCACGCTGAACACATGTCCACGATTCAGTCTTTGCAAATTGGAGGACGCAAAATGCCTTGTCTTGTTTAGAGAACGCCATTACTGCACCTGGAAAGATAACACGAAAATCATTAGTATGACCAAAAACTTGATTAAGCAAGCATTAAAATGGCACCAGTTTCATTTTTCTACCTGGAATAGTTCATGAGATATACGCATTTGTAATGTTCCCAAGACTTTTGGTTTGGTTTGGTTTGGTAGTTTTGTTTTACGGCATATCAACCCTTTTTGGGTTATTTAATGCCGAATCTGGTAATTATAGTGAAAGTTTTTATGCTTCAAGTTCTTTATATCTTCAAATGTTTAATCAGGGTTTTTGGTTTGGTAGTTTTGTTTTACGGCATATCAACCCTTTTTGGGTTATTTAATGCCGAATCTGGTCTTGTTTTCTTCTCTTTTTTGTTTCTTTCCCCTTTTAATATCTGTTTCTATTTAACCCATAGTTGGGACCCTAACAGGTACTACCACTCCGGGTCAGGGTGGACCTAGGAGCAATGGTAATTAAGAGGAGGCTCCACATTCCCCAAAGTCCGTAAGCCAAGGTCATATCCAGGACCGGGAGTAGGGTAGGAAAAATAAAAATAAAAAAGGGGAGGGAGAAAGGGAGAGGGGCTGTTGTTTTTGTTTTTGGTTTTGTAGAACATAATTAAGTTTTACAAAAAAAAAAAAAAAAAAAAAAAAACGTCAATGTAGGTGAATTTCGTCTTAGGGAGCCACAGGGCAGCCTGATCTGGTATCACCAGCCAAGACTTTTGAAACACCCTGTATATATATATATATATATATATATATATATATATATATATATATGAAAATTTATAACCAAAAGGTAAACTTTTAAAAAGTTGAACCTATTGTGAGGTAAGGAAAGCTCAATATACTAAATAGAGCAAAAATATATGATAAGTCAATGAAAATAATTAGACCTGCAAAGGGAAGCAAATCAAAATCTTCGGTTGTTCAAAACAAGGACGTTTTGTGAGTAACAATATTTATTTTTCTTCTCTTTCATTCCTTAAGACAGGCTTTTCAAAGATTAGCATCTTATTATTAGAGGAAGTTAATGATGGTTAAGTTGACAGATGAAGTCAGTCAATATTCGAAATTTTTAAAAGTTTTAAAGTTCAAACGGGTATTTTCCAGTGTATAGGAGTGTCACAAAAACGGAAATCCAAGTAGTATGGGGTTCAGATGTATTGGTAAATCCAAAAGATAATATATATATATATATATATATATATATATATATATATATTATCTTCCTATTCATACAAACATTTTTGGCTACATATAAGCAGGCATGTTTCGGTCTAACTTGAAAGCAACACACGGACATTATATACTACATTAGTAATAAATAGATTGACCAGCGAAGGGAACCTAAGTGTAAACAAGACGTGTTTTCAGATGGTCAAACCAAACGATTTATAAGTACGCCACTATCTTTCTCTTTATTATCATTCTTTACTCGATATTTTGACCTTTGATTTAAGAGATGGTCACAGTCTAAACAATTCTAAAGGTTTTTAAAAAAATTGTTACACAATTGTATTAATAAATGATATCATAACACGTTTGATAGAAGTTAACAAATATAACCTCGGTCTTTTGAAGACTATAAAAGAACGCACCCTATAATCCTCCCTCTAACTCTTTCAGTTTTCAATTTTGACATTTAACTTACAAGATGATCACGGTATGAATAAATAAATTGTTTTCATTAAACATGTATTTAAATAAGTTGAACGATCATATTTAATTAAGCAAATTAACTGGCTTCTGATTACCGCTAAAAGAAATTACTTCGGTCTTTGGAGGAACATTACAACACACGCACGCATGACGTCAGCATGCAACAAAGTATGACTGTCAATGATACAAATATTAATCAATCCATACATTTAAAGAAAGAAATAATTGCATCTAATAATTTTGATGACCGTTTTATAACGATGTAACGGATAATCACAGTCAATTAATCTTTATTGTGTTACTATTCTACAGATTATACAGGGTGGGCAAAAATAAGGGTCCTATTTTTAAAAATTCATAACTGTTTTATTTATTGATTTAAAATTTTTTTTTTTTTTTAGAATAAGTAAAGGAGCCCTTCCGAAGCAAGCATGAGCCGTATTAGCCCTAAGGAACGTACCCTCATTTAGGAAACATTATTTTTGCTTAAAAAACTCAAAACAGTGTAAAAAACAATACTTTAGTTTTTGTAAGTTTTAAGAAGTGTTTTTCGGCTAAAATTTGTTTTGTTTATTTCAAAAAATCTCGGAAGGGTCAGTCTACACACACATAAAGTTTGGTGAGTTTAACTTTTATTTTGTAGAAGTTATTCAAATTCAAGTTATTCAAATTTAAAGATAGGACCCTTATTTTGGCCCACCCTGTATATCACACGACACACAGTCACATTAATATCTAGACACGCCTCTTACATAAAAATCCAATTGGAATGCCATTTAATAACTGTAATTGTATGCATTTATGACACTATAAAATATTTTCGTCTGGAGAGTGCATATAGTTTCTAGTTACACTAATTGATCATTTAAATTTCTTACTTTTTAGGTACCAGTAAGTAAATTAAGACAGAAATATTGATGAACGTATATATGTTACTCCCTTAAACGTATCCCCATTAAGACGATTAAAGAATAGTTTATCAGAATGCTGATAACAAAAATCATTTAAACAAACGGGATTTTGTATCAACATTTTTAAAAATCAAGACAGAAATATTGATGAACGTATATATGTTTTAAAAGGAATTTTGATTAAAATAACTCGAATTAATAAATTACCTTCGATTTCAGCGTTGCCTTTTCAGACTTGTAGAAACAAGTCTCTTTTCATTTTGTCTAGTGATGAATAAGTTTTATATAATTTATCGTCCTCCACGACTGTAAATTGTATAAAACTTATTACCTGAACTTATAATTTAAAACGCCCCAGAGATAGAAGCAAGCAAAAACTATCTATGTTGGCTTTATTAAAAAAAAAAATGCCAAACTGACTTTCGAATAGAAAACTACTGTTATATATATATATATATATATATATATATATATATATATATATATTTATATTTTTTTAAATATATATATATATATATATATATATATTTAAATATATATATATATATATTTATAAATTATATACATATATATTTATATATATATATATTATATATTTATGTGTATTTATATTTATATAAATTTATATATATTTATTTAGATTTATATATATATTTATTTATATTTATATATATATATTTATATACATATATATATATACATATATATATATATATATTTATATATATATATATGTATATATAAGTATATATATATAAGTATATATATAAGTAT
>OY744555.1:42513695-42516195 GCA_963556195.1 Sepiola atlantica
AGAGAGAGAGAGAGAGAGACAGAGAGAGAGAGAGAGGGGGGGAAGAGAGAGATAGACGTGTGAAAAGAAACGTATTACTCGCATATTAATATTCTTTACCAGCGCCTCGATTAAACTGGGTAGCTTCCCTTGTATATAATAGAATACATATTCGATTTATAATAATTAAGTACACTGGAGAAAGTACCCGTCTAAAAGAGGTAGATTAAAAGCTTCTGCCTTACACCAGCGTGTTCGTTAATATTGAATAATAAAAAGTGTATAATAACACTGAATCTTAGATGTAATACTAGGTTTATTGTAAATAATATTCCGCGTTTTTACGTGCAAAATAAACAGACTTTTGCTATTGTGTGCATTTCTTATCTGAAGCTTATTTTGTATATGTGTGTATGATCCAAAAAAAAGGTTGTTTATCAATCGATGTGCAGTTATTCGCAAAACTGTGGCATCGCATTTGAAACGGATCAAGGCCAAGCAAATCCGTTAGTGAAGGTTTACGTGGGCATGTAACGTGGGCGTCTACAATTTTATCAATACATATTTCTATCTATCTATCTATCTATCTATCTATATCTATCTATATACACATACATATGTATATATATACACATACATATGTATATATATATATATATATATATATATATATATATATATATATATATATATATAATCCAACAAAAGATATGAGAGGCAACTAATATCTTTAATTAGTGAACATCCGGATAAAAATAAAGCTCAATATACTGGATAGAGCATTAATTGCAATAGATAAAGTGAAAGAATAAAATAAGGTGCGAATCAAATTTTATTACAATTCAATGTTCAGGTAAAGTTTTTTAAAGTCCTTAACTCATTATTTTTCAAAGAAAATCTTCTCATCAGAGGACCATTACCGCAATGACATTACTGCAGGTAATAAAAATTAAACTTTGAAAGAATATAAAAAAAATATATATATAAAAACACATAAAGGTATATAAAACGTCAAACATATCGGCCCAAACATACTTTTTAGTAAAACTATACAGTTCATCCAAGTCAACAAGTCTAAAATAGCTCCAGGCAAGATATCAAAGATGTTGATTAAAAAATAATCCAATTGGTGAATGTTGGTCCAAAAACGACAAAAGGTATCCAGGCGGGAAATTCGTTTGCTATCGATGCAGTAGATAACAGTGAAAATTCTATTCAAGGTGTATGCAAATTAATAAAACGATAAAAAAACGATAGAGAAAACAAATCATATGAAAAGTTCAGAAAACTCACATAGGGTGGAATATTATGATGTCCAAATTCAGAGTCCCTAAAAACTGATAGGAGTAATGCAAACCATAAAATCCAAACTCATATATATATGTATATATATATATATATATATATATATATATACCACCCACTTCAAGAAAATAGCTTACGTTAAAGCATCAATCTATCTCAATAAGATAAAAAAGTAATATATTCTATCTATCTATCTATCTATCTATCTATCTATCTATCTATCTATCTCTCTCTCCATATATATATATATATATATATATATATATAAAAATACATATGTATATATATATATATATATATATATATATATATATATATATCTTAGCCACTTAAAGAAAATTGCTTATGTTAAAGCATCAATTTATCTCAATAAGATACAAAAGTAATATATTCTGAAGCTTACATATTCTCAGAGTAATGACGTAGGATCAAATTAAAATTTAAGTTCCGTTCAGCAAACATAAAAGTACACCCCCTCTAAATATACATGCGCAAGCTATGGGGCTTTCTGAAAACATTCTCATTATTATTCTGCATTCGATGTGCAACATTCCGTGCATTTATACTCATCAATTTTGAATCCATAAATGTATTTCCGTTTTTACTGATGTTTTTTTTCGTGTTTTATGTTCAACACCTGCTACGTCATCTTACACAGAAACTGCTTATATGTTGGCATACGAATGCATTCTCGATTAATTTATTTTGTACGCGTATATATTGTAAATACATAGTCTATAAATATAGAGTATATATAACCCATACATAGAATACTGACAGATACTACCACACATGATCAGAAACCCCTTGTAATCAATGTAATCCTTAGAGCCTACTTTACACTTCCGGTATTGTCACATTACAACCAGCTCACCGTATGCACTTTCGTGTGATAGCCATGGCACCTCATGTAGTAATAGTCGTAGTAATAGTAGTAATATCGACAGTATTGTTATGTCGATTGTTCTTTGGCACATTATAATGTTAATAGATTGTATTCCTAGATTTGTATAATTAAAATCAACTGTTTTTTGAAACAGTCTCGAGAATCTGAAACAGTAACAGTCACCAAACGTTGTCGTTTTAATGAATATAACATGTAATAAGCTTTCGTATTTTTCACTGTAATTGAGAGAATTGTATTTATATAATACAGAATATTGTGCTGCATTGCTTCTTTATTTAATATATCACTCTTTTAATACAAAATAAACAT
>OY744555.1:42523695-42553695 GCA_963556195.1 Sepiola atlantica
ATTTATATGTAGTTTGTTTTTACTTTTTCTTTCATTCATTTTTTAATTTTTAATTTAATGTTATTTTTTTTATTCACAACAAAAGCAGTAGTAGATCTACCTACCTCTTCAAAGATTGAGCAATATGGGAATTACCATTTCCAGTGGTTATTAGCGATAATGCAGAGCTCTTCGTAAAAACTATTAAAACGGTTTTTGACTGCCAATATCCTTTATATAAACAATAAGATTTCCATTTATTGCTTGTGCCAATTGACCAGGTGTTAAATGCGCGGACTGCCGCAAAAACGAACGGGTTTCAAAATATTTACCATTTTTCAGTAGATTTTCCTATGCGGGTTGTGTATTTTTAATGTAAAAATTGTATGTATCTAATATTTATTCTTGAAAAGACTGTTAGATCAATAGTTGCCATCAATTTGCTTACATGAATTATATCTTAATAACAATAATGATTGATTGCGTACAGTTGCTATTTCCGTCTGATTGTTTCAACGAATAACACTTTCCGGTAATTGCAGAGCATAATCCTGCTTGCTCCTAAATATTAGTTGCTTGGTTTTCAAAATAAGAAGGTATAAAAACAATTATAAAAATTAGAATCACATAAATTGATTTTAGAGTAGACAAATAAATATATTTACTTTTTTTGTTGTTCAAAACATTTAATATTAAGTTAATAGGCATCTACAGGGTAACCCAAATAATTTAATATGAAGTTAATAGGCATCTACAGGGTAACCCAAATATTTTAATATTAAGTTAATAGGCATCTACAGGGTAATCCAAATAATTTAATATTAAGTTAATAGGCATCTACAGGGTAACCCAAATAATTTAATATTAAGTTAATAGGCATCTACAGGGTAACCCAAATAATTTAATATGAAGTTAATAGGCATCTACAGGGAAACCCAAATATTTTAATATGAAGTTAATAGGCATCTACAGGGTAATCCAAATAATTTAATATTAAGTTAATAGGCATCTACAGGGTAATCCAAATAATTTAATATTAAGTTAATAGGCATCTACAGGGTAACCCAAATATTTTAATATTAAGTTAATAGGCATCTACAGGGTAACCCAAATAATTTAATATTAAGTTAATAGGCATCTACAGGGTAATCCAAATAATTTAATATTAAGTTAATAGGCATCTACAGGGTAACCCAAATAATTTAATATTAAGTTAATAGGCATCAACAGGGTAACCCAAATAATTTAATATTAAGTTAATAGGCATCTACAGGGTAACCCAAATAATTTAATATGAAGTTAATAGGCATCTACAGGGTAACCCAAATAATTTAATATTAAGTTAATAGGCATCTACAGGGTAACCCAAATAATTTAATATTAAGTTAATAGGCATCTACAGAGTAACCCAAATAATGTAATATTAAGTTAATAGGCATCTACAGGGTAACCCACATAATTTAATATGAAGTTAATAGGCATCTACAGGGTAACCCAAATAATTTAATATTAAGTTAATAGGCATCTACAGGGTAACCGAAATAATTTAATATGAAGTTAATAGGCATCTACAGGGTAACCCAAATAATTTAATATGAAGTAAATAGGCATCTACAGGGTAACCCAAATAATTTAATATGAAGTAAATAGGCATCTACAGGGTAACCCAAATAATTTAATATTAAGTTAATAGGCATCTACAGAGTAACCCAAATAATTTAATATTAAGTAAATAGGCATCTACAGGGAAACCCAAATAATTTAATATGAAGTTAATAAGCATCTACAGGGTAACCCAAATAATTTAATATGAAGTTAATAGGCATCTACAGGGTAACCCAAATAATTTAATATGAAGTTAATAGGCATCTTCAGAGTAACCCAAATAATTTAATATTAAGTAACTAGGCATGTACATGGAAACCCAAATAATTTAATATGAAGTTAATAAGCATCTACAGGGCAACCCAAATAATTTAATATGAAGTAAATAGGCATCTACAGGGTTACCCAAATAATTTAATATGAAGTTAATAGGCATCTACAGGGTAACCCAAATACTTTAATATGAAGTTAATAGGCATCTACAGCGTAACCCAAATAATTTAATATGGAGTTAATAGGCATCTACAGGGTAACCCAAATAATTTAATATGAAGTAAATAGGCATCTACAGGGTAACCCAAATAATGTAATATTAAGTTAATAGGCATCTACAGGGTAACCCAAATAATTTAATATGGAGTAAATAGGCATCTACAGGGTAACCCAAATAATTTAATATTAAGTAACTAGGCATCTACAGGGTAACCCAAATAATTTAATATGAAGTAAATAGGCATCTATAGGGTAACCCACATAATTTAATATGAAGTTAATAGGCATCTACAGTGTAACCCAAATAATTTAATATGAAGTAAATAGGCATCTACAGGGTAACCCAAATAATTTAATATGAAGTAAATAGGCATCTACAGGGTAACCCAAATAATTTAATATGAAGTTAATAGGCATCTACAGAGTAACCCAAATAATTTAATATTAAGTAACTAGGCATCTACAGGGAAACCCAAATAATTTAATATGAAGTTAATAGGCATCTACAGGGTAACCCAAATAATTTAATATAAAGTTAATAGGTATCTACAGGGTAACCCAAATAATTTAATATTAAGTTATGAGGCATCTACAGGGTAACCCAAATAATTTAATATGAAGTATCTTGGCATCTACAGGGTAACCCAAATAATTTAATATGAAGTTAATAGGCATCTACAGGGTAACCCAAATAATTTAATATGAAGTTAATAGGCATCTACAGAGTAACCCAAATAATTTAATATGAAGTTAATAGGCATCTACAGGGTAACCCAAATAATTTAATATGAAGTTAATAGGCATCTACAGAGTAACCCAAATAATTTAATATTAAGTAACTAGGCATCTACAGGGAAACCCAAATAATTTAATATGAAGTTAATAGGCATCTACAGGGTAACCCAAATAATTTAATATGAAGTTAATAGGCATCTACAGGGTAACCCAAATAATTTAATATAAAGTTAATAGGCATCTACAGGGTAACCCAAATAATTTAATATGAAGTTAATAGGCATCTACACGGTAACCCAAATAATTTAATATAAAGTTAATAGGCATCTACAGGGTAACCCAAATAATTTAATATTAAGTTATGAGGCATCTACAGGGTAACCCAAATAATTTAATATGAAGTAAATAGGCATCTACAGGGTAACCCAAATAATTTAATATGAAGTAAATAGGCATCTACAGGGTAACCCAAATAATTTAATATGAAGTTAATAGGCATCTACAGAGTAACCCAAATAATTTTATATTAAGTTATGAGGCATCTACAGGGAAACCCAAATAATTTAATATGAAGTTAATAGGCATCTACAGGGTAACCCAAATAATTTAATATAAAGTTAATAGGCATCTACAGGGTAACCCAAATAATTTAATATAAAGTTAATAGGCATCTACAGGGTAACCCAAATAATTTAATATTAAGTTAATAGGCATCTACAGGGTAACCCAAATAATTTAATATGAAGTAAATAGGCATCTACAGGGTAACCCAAATAATTTAATATGAAGTTAATAGGCATCTACAGGGTAACCCAAATAATTTAATATTAAGTTAATAGGCATCTACAGGGTAACCCAAATAATTTAATATAAAGTTAATAGGCATCTACAGGGTAACCCAAATATTTTAATATGAAGTTAATAGGCATCTACAGGGTAATCCAAATAATTTAATATTAAGTTAATAGGCATCTACAGGGTAATCCAAATAATTTAATATTAAGTTAATAGGCATCTACAGGGTAACCCAAATATTTTAATATTAAGTTAATAGGCATCTACAGGGTAACCCAAATAATTTAATATTAAGTTAATAGGCATCTACAGGGTAATCCAAATAATTTAATATTAAGTTAATAGGCATCTACAGGGTAACCCAAATAATTTAATATGAAGTTAATAGGCATCAACAGGGTAATCCAAATAATTTAATATTAAGTTAATAGGCATCTACAGGGTAACCCAAATAATTTAATATTAAGTTAATAGGCATCTACAGGGTAACCCAAATATTTTAATATTAAGTTAATAGGCATCTACAGGGTAACCGAAATAATTTAATATTAAGTTAATAGGCATCTACAGGGTAACCCAAATAATTTAATATGAAGTTAATAGGCATCTACAGGGTAACCCAAATAATTTAATATGAAGTTAATAGGCATCTACAGGGTAACCCAAATAATTTAATATTAAGTTAATAGGCATCTACAGGGTAACCCAAATAATTTAATATTAAGTTAATAGGCATCTACAGAGTAACCCAAATAATGTAATATTAAGTTAATAGGCATCTACAGGGTAACCCAAATAATTTAATATTAAGTTAATAGGCATCTACAGGGTAACCCACATAATTTAATATTAAGTTAATAGGCATCTACAGGGTAACCCAAATAATTTAATATTAAGTTAATAGGCATCTACAGGGTAACCCAAATAATTTAATATGAAGTAAATAGGCATCTACAGGGTAACCCAAATAATTTAATATTAAGTTAATAGGCATCTACAGGGTAACCCAAATAATTTAATATTAAGTTAATAGGCATCTACAGAGTAACCCAAATAATGTAATATTAAGTTAATAGGCATCTACAGGGTAACCCAAATAATTTAATATTAAGTTAATAGGCATCTACAGGGTAACCCAAATAATTTAATATTAAGTTAATAGGCATCTACAGGGTAACCGAAATAATTTAATATGAAGTTAATAGGCATCTACAGGGTAACCCAAATAATTTAATATGAAGTAAATAGGCATCTACAGGGTAACCCAAATAATTTAATATGAAGTAAATAGGCATCTACAGGGTAACCCAAATAATTTAATATTAAGTTAATAGGCATCTACAGAGTAACCCAAATAATTTAATATTAAGTAAATAGGCATCTACAGGGAAACCCAAATAATTTAATATGAAGTTAATAAGCATCTACAGGGTAACCCAAATAATTTAATATGAAGTAAATACGCATCTACAGGGTAACCCAAATAATTTAATATGAAGTTAATAGGCATCTTCAGAGTAACCCAAATAATTTAATATTAAGTAACTAGGCAGGTACATGGAAACCCAAATAATTTAATATGAAGTTAATAAGCATCTACAGGGCAACCCAAATAATTTAATATGAAGTAAATAGGCATCTACAGGGTTACCCAAATAATTTAATATGAAGTTAATAGGCATCTACAGGGTAACCCAAATACTTTAATATGAAGTTAATAGGCATCTACAGCGTAACCCAAATAATTTAATATGGAGTTAATAGGCATCTACAGGTTAACCCAAATAATTTAATATGAAGTAAATAGGCATCTACAGGGTAACCCAAATAATGTAATATTAAGTTAATAGGCATCTACAGGGTAACCCAAATAATTTAATATTAAGTAACTAGGCATCTATAGGGTAACCCAAATAATTTAATATGGAGTTAATAGGCATCTACAGGGTAACCCAAATAATTTAATATTAAGTAACTAGGCATCTACAGGGTAACCCAAATAATTTAATATGGAGTGAATAGGCATCTACAGGGTAACCCAAATAATTTAATATGGAGTTAATAGGCATCTACAGGGTAAACCAAATAATTTAATATGGAGTAAATAGGCATCTACAGGGTAACCCAAATAATTTAATATTAAGTAACTAGGCATCTACAGGGTAACCCAAATAATTTAATATGAAGTAAATAGGCATCTATAGGGTAACCCACATAATTTAATATGAAGTTAATAGGCATCTACAGTGTAACCCAAATAATTTAATATGAAGTAAATAGGCATCTACAGGGTAACCCAAATAATTTAATATGAAGTAAATAGGCATCTACAGGGTAACCCAAATAATTTAATATGAAGTTAATAGGCATCTACAGAGTAACCCAAATAATTTAATATTAAGTAACTAGGCATCTACAGGGAAACCCAAATAATTTAATATGAAGTTAATAGGCATCTACAGGGTAACCCAAATAATTTAATATAAAGTTAATAGGTATCTACAGGGTAACCCAAATAATTTAATATTAAGTTATGAGGCATCTACAGGGTAACCCAAATAATTTAATATGAAGTATCTTGGCATCTACAGGGTAACCCAAATAATTTAATATGAAGTTAATAGGCATCTACAGAGTAACCCAAACAATTTAATATGAAGTTAATAGGCATCTACAGGGTAACCCAAATAATTTAATATTAAGTAACTAGGCATCTACAGGGTAACCGAAATAATTTAATATGAAGTTAATAGGCATCTACAGGGTAACCCAAATAATTTAATATGAAGTTAATAGGCATCTACAGGGTAACCCAAATAATTTAATATAAAGTTAATAGGCATCTACAGGGTAACCCAAATAATTTAATATGAAGTAAATAGGCATCTACAGGGTAACCCAAATAATTTAATATGAAGTTAATAGGCATCTACAGGGTAACCCAAATAATTTAATATGAAGTTAATAGGCATCTACAGAGTAACCCAAATAATTTAATATTAAGTAACTAGGCATCTACAGGGAAACCCAAATAATTTAATATGAAGTTAATAGGCATCTACAGGGTAACCCAAATAATTTGATATGAAGTTAATAGGCATCTACAGGGTAACCCAAATAATTTAATATAAAGTTAATAGGCATCTACAGGGTAACCCAAATAATTTAATATGAAGTTAATAGGCATCTACACGGTAACCCAAATAATTTAATATAAAGTTAATAGGCATCTACAGGGTAACCCAAATAATTTAATATCAAGTTATGAGGCATCTACAGGGTAACCCAAATAATTTAATATGAAGTAAATAGGCATCTACAGGGTAACCCAAATAATTTAATATGAAGTAAATAGGCATCTACAGGGTAACCCAAATAATTTAATATGAAGTTAATAGGCATCTACAGAGTAACCCAAATAATTTTATATTAAGTTATGAGGCATCTACAGGGAAACCCAAATAATTTAATATGAAGTTAATAGGCATCTACAGGGTAACCCAAATAATTTAATATAAAGTTAATAGGCATCTACAGGGTAACCCAAATAATTTAATATAAAGTTAATAGGCATCTACAGGGTAACCCAAATAATTTAATATTAAGTTAATAGGCATCTACAGGGTAACCCAAATAATTTAATATGAAGTAAATAGGCATCTACAGGGTAACCCAAATAATTTAATATGAAGTTAATAGGCATCTACAGGGTAACCCAAATAATTTAATATTAAGTTAATAGGCATCTACAGGGTAACCCAAATAATTTAATATAAAGTTAATAGGCATCTACAGGGTAACCCAAATAATTTAATATAAAGTTAATAGGCATCTACAGGGTAACCCAAATAATTTAATATGAAGTAAATAGGCATCTACAGGGTAACCCAAATAATTTAATATGAAGTTAATAGGCATCTACAGGGTAACCCAAATAATTTAATATGAAGTTAATAGGCATCTACAGAGTAACCCGAATAATTTAATATAAAGTTAATAGGCATCTACAGGGTAACCCAAATAATTTAATATAAAGTTAATAGGCATCTACAGAGTAACCCAAATAATTTAATATAAAGTTAATAGGCATCTACAGGGTAACCGAAATAATTTAATATTAAGTTAATAGGCATCTACAGGGTAACCCAAATAATTTAATATGAAGTTAGTAGGCATCTACAGAGTAACCCAAATAATTTAATATGAAGTAAATAGGCATCTACAGGGTAACCCAAATAATTTAATATGAAGTTAATAGGCATCTACAGAGTAACCCAAATAATTTAATATTAAGTAACTAGGCATCTACAGGGTAACCCAAATAATTTAATATGAAGTTAATAGGCATCTACAGGGTAACCCAAATAATTTAATATTAAGTTAATAGGCATCTACAGTGTAACCCAAATAATTTAATATGAAGTAAATAGGCATCTACAGGGTAACCCAAATAATTTAATATGAAGTAAATAGGCATCTACAGGGTAACCCAAATAATTTAATATGAAGTTAATAGGCATCTACAGAGTAACCCAAATAATTTAATATGAAGTTAATAGGCATCTACAGAGTAACCCGAATAATTTAATATGATGTTAATAGGCATCTACAGAGTAACCCAAATAATTTAATATAAAGTTAATAGGCATCTACAGGGTAACCCAAATAATTTAATATGAAGTTAATAGGCATCTACAGGGTAACCCAAATACTTTAATATGAAGTTAATAGGCATCTACAGGGTAACCCAAATACTTTAATATGAAGTTAATAGGCATCTACAGGGTAACCCAAATAATTTAATATGAAGTTAATAGGCATCTACAGGGTAACCCAAATAATTTAATATTAAGTTAATAGGCATCTTCAGGGTAACCCAAATAATTTAATATTAAGTTAATAAGCATCTACAGGGTAACCCAAATAATTTAATATGAAGTTAATAGGCATATACAGGGTAACCCAAATAATTTAATATGAAGTAAATAGGCATCTACAGGGTAACCCAAATAATTTAATATGAAGTTAATAGGCATCTACAGGGTAACCCAAATAATTTAATATTAAGTTAATAGGCATCTACAGGGTAACCGAAATAATTTAATATTAAGTTAATAGGCATCTACTGGGTAACCCAAATAATTTAATATTAAGTTAATAGGCATCTTCAGGGTAGCCCAAATAATTTAATATGAAGTTAATAGGCATCTACAGGGTAACCCAAATAATTTAATATGAAGTTAATAGGCATCTACAGGGTAACCCAAATAATTTAATATTAAGTTAATAGGCATCTACAGGGTAACCCAAATAATTTAATATTAAGTAAATAGGCATCTACAGGGTAACCCAAATAATTTAATATTAAGTTAATAAGCATCTACAGGGTAACCCAAATACTTTAATATGAAGTTAATAGGCATCTACAGGGTAACCCAAATAATTTAATATGAAGTTAATAGGCATCTACAGGGTAACCCAAATAATTTAATATGAAGTTAATAGGCATCTACAGGGTAACCCAAATAATTTAATATGAAGTTAATAGGCATCTACAGGGTAACCCAAATAATTTAATATTAAGTTAATAGGCATCTACAGGGTAACCCAAATAATTTAATATTAAGTTAATAGGCATCTACAGAGTAACCCAAATAATGTAATATTAAGTTAATAGGCATCTACAGGGTAACCCAAATAATTTAATATTAAGTTAATAGGCATCTACAGGGTAACCCACATAATTTAATATTAAGTTAATAGGCATCTACAGGGTAACCCAAATAATTTAATATTAAGTTAATAGGCATCTACAGGGTAACCCAAATAATTTAATATGAAGTAAATAGGCATCTACAGGGTAACCCAAATAATTTAATATTAAGTTAATAGGCATCTACAGGGTAACCCAAATAATTTAATATTAAGTTAATAGGCATCTACAGAGTAACCCAAATAATGTAATATTAAGTTAATAGGCATCTACAGGGTAACCCAAATAATTTAATATTAAGTTAATAGGCATCTACAGGGTAACCCAAATAATTTAATATTAAGTTAATAGGCATCTACAGGGTAACCGAAATAATTTAATATGAAGTTAATAGGCATCTACAGGGTAACCCAAATAATTTAATATGAAGTAAATAGGCATCTACAGGGTAACCCAAATAATTTAATATGAAGTAAATAGGCATCTACAGGGTAACCCAAATAATTTAATATTAAGTTAATAGGCATCTACAGAGTAACCCAAATAATTTAATATTAAGTAAATAGGCATCTACAGGGAAACCCAAATAATTTAATATGAAGTTAATAAGCATCTACAGGGTAACCCAAATAATTTAATATGAAGTAAATACGCATCTACAGGGTAACCCAAATAATTTAATATGAAGTTAATAGGCATCTTCAGAGTAACCCAAATAATTTAATATTAAGTAACTAGGCAGGTACATGGAAACCCAAATAATTTAATATGAAGTTAATAAGCATCTACAGGGCAACCCAAATAATTTAATATGAAGTAAATAGGCATCTACAGGGTTACCCAAATAATTTAATATGAAGTTAATAGGCATCTACAGGGTAACCCAAATACTTTAATATGAAGTTAATAGGCATCTACAGCGTAACCGAAATAATTTAATATGGAGTTAATAGGCATCTACAGGTTAACCCAAATAATTTAATATGAAGTAAATAGGCATCTACAGGGTAACCCAAATAATGTAATATTAAGTTAATAGGCATCTACAGGGTAACCCAAATAATTTAATATTAAGTAACTAGGCATCTATAGGGTAACCCAAATAATTTAATATGGAGTTAATAGGCATCTACAGGGTAACCCAAATAATTTAATATTAAGTAACTAGGCATCTACAGGGTAACCCAAATAATTTAATATGGAGTGAATAGGCATCTACAGGGTAACCCAAATAATTTAATATGGAGTTAATAGGCATCTACAGGGTAAACCAAATAATTTAATATGGAGTAAATAGGCATCTACAGGGTAACCCAAATAATTTAATATTAAGTAACTAGGCATCTACAGGGTAACCCAAATAATTTAATATGAAGTAAATAGGCATCTATAGGGTAACCCACATAATTTAATATGAAGTTAATAGGCATCTACAGTGTAACCCAAATAATTTAATATGAAGTAAATAGGCATCTACAGGGTAACCCAAATAATTTAATATGAAGTAAATAGGCATCTACAGGGTAACCCAAATAATTTAATATGAAGTTAATAGGCATCTACAGAGTAACCCAAATAATTTAATATTAAGTAACTAGGCATCTACAGGGAAACCCAAATAATTTAATATGAAGTTAATAGGCATCTACAGGGTAACCCAAATAATTTAATATAAAGTTAATAGGTATCTACAGGGTAACCCAAATAATTTAATATTAAGTTATGAGGCATCTACAGGGTAACCCAAATAATTTAATATGAAGTATCTTGGCATCTACAGGGTAACCCAAATAATTTAATATGAAGTTAATAGGCATCTACAGAGTAACCCAAACAATTTAATATGAAGTTAATAGGCATCTACAGGGTAACCCAAATAATTTAATATTAAGTAACTAGGCATCTACAGGGTAACCGAAATAATTTAATATGAAGTTAATAGGCATCTACAGGGTAACCCAAATAATTTAATATGAAGTTAATAGGCATCTACAGGGTAACCCAAATAATTTAATATAAAGTTAATAGGCATCTACAGGGTAACCCAAATAATTTAATATGAAGTAAATAGGCATCTACAGGGTAACCCAAATAATTTAATATGAAGTTAATAGGCATCTACAGGGTAACCCAAATAATTTAATATGAAGTTAATAGGCATCTACAGAGTAACCCAAATAATTTAATATTAAGTAACTAGGCATCTACAGGGAAACCCAAATAATTTAATATGAAGTTAATAGGCATCTACAGGGTAACCCAAATAATTTGATATGAAGTTAATAGGCATCTACAGGGTAACCCAAATAATTTAATATAAAGTTAATAGGCATCTACAGGGTAACCCAAATAATTTAATATGAAGTTAATAGGCATCTACACGGTAACCCAAATAATTTAATATAAAGTTAATAGGCATCTACAGGGTAACCCAAATAATTTAATATTAAGTTATGAGGCATCTACAGGGTAACCCAAATAATTTAATATGAAGTAAATAGGCATCTACAGGGTAACCCAAATAATTTAATATGAAGTAAATAGGCATCTACAGGGTAACCCAAATAATTTAATATGAAGTTAATAGGCATCTACAGAGTAACCCAAATAATTTTATATTAAGTTATGAGGCATCTACAGGGAAACCCAAATAATTTAATATGAAGTTAATAGGCATCTACAGGGTAACCCAAATAATTTAATATAAAGTTAATAGGCATCTACAGGGTAACCCAAATAATTTAATATAAAGTTAATAGGCATCTACAGGGTAACCCAAATAATTTAATATTAAGTTAATAGGCATCTACAGGGTAACCCAAATAATTTAATATGAAGTAAATAGGCATCTACAGGGTAACCCAAATAATTTAATATGAAGTTAATAGGCATCTACAGGGTAACCCAAATAATTTAATATTAAGTTAATAGGCATCTACAGGGTAACCCAAATAATTTAATATAAAGTTAATAGGCATCTACAGGGTAACCCAAATAATTTAATATAAAGTTAATAGGCATCTACAGGGTAACCCAAATAATTTAATATGAAGTAAATAGGCATCTACAGGGTAACCCAAATAATTTAATATGAAGTTAATAGGCATCTACAGGGTAACCCAAATAATTTAATATGAAGTTAATAGGCATCTACAGAGTAACCCGAATAATTTAATATAAAGTTAATAGGCATCTACAGGGTAACCCAAATAATTTAATATAAAGTTAATAGGCATCTACAGATTAACCCAAATAATTTAATATAAAGTTAATAGGCATCTACAGGGTAACCGAAATAATTTAATATTAAGTTAATAGGCATCTACAGGGTAACCCAAATAATTTAATATGAAGTTAGTAGGCATCTACAGAGTAACTTAAATAATTTAATATGAAGTAAATAGGCATCTACAGGGTAACCCAAATAATTTAATATGAAGTTAATAGGCATCTACAGAGTAACCCAAATAATTTAATATTAAGTAACTAGGCATCTACAGGGTAACCCAAATAATTTAATATGAAGTTAATAGGCATCTACAGGGTAACCCAAATAATTTAATATTAAGTTAATAGGCATCTACAGTGTAACCCAAATAATTTAATATGAAGTAAATAGGCATCTACAGGGTAACCCAAATAATTTAATATGAAGTAAATAGGCATCTACAGGGTAACCCAAATAATTTAATATGAAGTTAATAGGCATCTACAGAGTAACCCAAATAATTTAATATGAAGTTAATAGGCATCTACAGAGTAACCCGAATAATTTAATATGATGTTAATAGGCATCTACAGAGTAACCCAAATAATTTAATATAAAGTTAATAGGCATCTACAGGGTAACCCAAATAATTTAATATGAAGTTAATAGGCATCTACAGGGTAACCCAAATACTTTAATATGAAGTTAATAGGCATCTACAGGGTAACCCAAATACTTTAATATGAAGTTAATAGGCATCTACAGGGTAACCCAAATAATTTAATATGAAGTTAATAGGCATCTACAGGGTAACCCAAATAATTTAATATTAAGTTAATAGGCATCTTCAGGGTAACCCAAATAATTTAATATTAAGTTAATAAGCATCTACAGGGTAACCCAAATAATTTAATATGAAGTTAATAGGCATATACAGGGTAACCCAAATAATTTAATATGAAGTAAATAGGCATCTACAGGGTAACCCAAATAATTTAATATGAAGTTAATAGGCATCTACAGGGTAACCCAAATAATTTAATATTAAGTTAATAGGCATCTACAGGGTAACCGAAATAATTTAATATTAAGTTAATAGGCATCTACTGGGTAACCCAAATAATTTAATATTAAGTTAATAGGCATCTTCAGGGTAGCCCAAATAATTTAATATGAAGTTAATAGGCATCTACAGGGTAACCCAAATAATTTAATATGAAGTTAATAGGCATCTACAGGGTAACCCAAATAATTTAACATTAAGTTAATAGGCATCTACAGGGTAACCCAAATAATTTAATATTAAGTAAATAGGCATCTACAGGGTAACCCAAATAATTTAATATTAAGTTAATAAGCATCTACAGGGTAACCCAAATACTTTAATATGAAGTTAATAGGCATCTACAGGGTAACCCAAATAATTTAATATAAAGTTAATAGGCATCTACAGGGTAACCCAAGTAATTTAATATGAATTTAATAGGCATCTACAGGGTAACCGAAATAATTTAATATGAAGTTAATAGGCATTTACTGGGTAACCCAAATAATTTAATATTAAGTTAATAGGCATCTACAGGGTAACCCAAATACTTTAATATGAAGTTAATAGGCATCTACAGGGTAACCCAAATAATTTAATATAAAGTTAATAAGCATCTACAGGGTAACCCAAATAATTTAATATTAAGTTAATAGGCATCTACAGGGTAACCCAAATAATTTAATATTAAGTTAATAAGCATCTACAGGGTAACCCAAATAATGTAATATTAAGTTAATAGGCATCTTCAGGGTAACCCAAATAATTTAATATTAAGTTAATAGGCATCTTCAGGGTAACCCAAATAATTTAATATTAAGTTAATAAGTATCTACAGGGTAACCCAAATAATTTAATATTAAGTTAATAGGCATCTACAGGGTAACCCAAATAATTTAATATAAAGTTAATAGGCATCTACAGGGTAACCCAAGTAATTTAATATGAATTTAATAGGCATCTACAGGGTAACCGAAATAATTTAATATGAAGTTAATAGGCATTTACTGGGTAACCCAAATAATTTAATATTAAGTTAATAGGCATCTTCAGGGTAACCCACATAATTTAATATGAAGTTAATAGGCATCTTCAGGGTAACCCAAATAATTTAATATAAAGTTAATAGGCATCTACAGGGTAACCCAAATAATTTAATATGAAGTTAATAGGCATCTACAGGGTAACCCGAATAATTTAATATAAAGTTAATAGGCATCTACAGGGTAACCCAAATAATTTAATATGAAGTTAATAGGCATCTACAGGGTAACCCAAATAATTTAATATAAAGTTAATAGGCATCTACAGGGTAACCCAAATAATTTAATATAAAGTTAATAGGCATCTACAGGGTAACCCAAATAATTTAATATTAAGTTAATAGGCATCTACAGGGTAACCCAAATAATTTAATATTAAGTTAATAGTCATCTTCAGGGTAACCCAAATAATGTAATATTAAGTTAATAGGCATCTACAGGGTAACCCAAATAATTTAATATTAAGTTAATAGGCATCTACAGAGTAACCCAAATAATTTAATATGAAGTTAATAGGCATCTACAGGGTAACCCGAATAATCCAACTCATGAACTCGTTGGAAAATTAGCAATCCTTTCTACAATATAACCAGATGCTGTACTGATGCACCACGTCTCAGTCATAAATGTGCAACAGTCTTTCTTTAACACTCTCGCAATCATTTAAAGATCGCACCGAAGTGCGTTTGATGCACATAAAGATTTATGAGTTTCAAACGTAATTCTCTAAGCTCAGTCAATTATTCCACTTGATAAAACAATTTTGTTTAAATTTGCAGCGTAGTTTTTTTTATTGTTGTTTTATCATTCATCGTCTACGTAGTTTGAGCTAATATTTCTTAAATTCAATTAACTTGAACATTTGTGTAATTTAGCTGAGTTGAGAAATGTAGGTTTTTAAATCTATATATAAACTGTAGTAATAGTTTTAATACTAATACTACTACGGCGAGTTTGGATGAAATAGATTCCTCCAAATTCGCACTTGTATATTGCCAGAATGACACTCGTGTTTACATAATAGAATAGTAATCAGGCACACTTTTTATATAGCAAAATGGGAGAAAAATGTCACCCACGGGACTCGGACTCGATTGTTTGAATCAGGAAAGAGGATTGCAATGTCAGTGAAATAGTTTTAAAATAAAAGGAGAAGATTCCAAATTAGTCTTTTTCTGCGCGTTAAAGATCGTCACATTTTATAATTATGTTTCTCTGTAAAGCTATCGGTCAAATAATATTACAGCTATTGGTGAGATTCCGTTTTGTTTCAATCTTTTCACAAGCAAAATTAACATATTCGTATACAATAAAGGCGTGGGAGTCAAGCAACAGATTTAGAGAGGGTGAGAGTAATAGATAGTACAAGTAAGGCTGGATCCACCTGGTGTGTAAATCTTACAGTAAACAATCAAAACTCAATTCCAACCTGAGAAATATTTTAGCATGTATTTTGTTTGAAAAATTCATCATGGAAATAAGCGTTAGTATAACATGCGATGAAAATAATATCGTAATTACTCAGGTTGCAACGTAAACAATACAAACACAATGCAAGATGAATTTGACCCCTATTTTTTATAACTTATCGTCATTTGTAAAGAATGCCCTTCAACACCTCATCCCCCGAATCGACAGAAATAGTTTGATTACAGCAACATATTAATTCGGTTCTAAGAAAGTAAATTTACTTATTTTCGAGTGTTCTCCAAAGTTATTTTTGATATATTAAAATAACTGTGCAACACTTCAAAAGAGGTTGCAATCCATTAATACAACGCAGTCCACTGAATATGATGGCTAGTAACGCACAGTATTTTATTATTTCATCTTTTATGAAATCTGATGTGAAGCGTTAACATCAATAATGAGAAAGATCATGCGGAACCTATTTTCAAAACGTGGACAATTTATCAATCCTTTTCAAGCGACGATCAATCGTGGCGTTGCGCACATTTCTTATGTTTGCTGGAATATAACCTTCCAGTGTATCATAATAAAACTCCCTTGACTGGTCTAATCTTAACCTGTTCCGCAGGCTGTAGTCACTCTGCCCATAAAGAATGACAACTCTCGCCTTATGCCTTTTTGATCACTGCGCAATAAACGTTGGTGATTTTTTTTTACTTTTTACTTCATAGAGAAGTCGTAAAAATGTCACCAATTTAGTGACCCATTTTACTCGGGTTACCTTGTTTGAAACAGAGAAGTTCGTTTACAAAGTCACTTTGATATGAAATATATAAAGACAAGCCTCCAAATAACTGGATTTCTGTTGATTATATTTCTCCTTACTCTATTTCTTTCTCTCTCTCGCCCTTCCATAGCTCTCTGTTTTCTCTTTCCCTCTCGCCTCCGGATTTAATATAATTACTACTAATGGCGTTTTTCCTTTTGTTTTTCATGGACTATACCAACTGTCGCATGTATTTCAAAATAAAGAAAATTGATTCGACTTTCATTAAGAGAAATAGGGAAAGAATAAGAAAAAGAGACAAATATGTTTATTTTAATAAATATTTTCGTGTTTGTTTTAGTTTATATATATATATATATATATATATATATATATATATATAAATTAGGAAAGTTCATTTTATAAAGCATCCTTTGAAAGTTAATATAAATATAGAGGCAAAAATGCCTTCAAAACCATGTATTAGATGCGAGTAATTAAATCAAAAGAAAAATAAAAATATTTCGAAACATTTAACAAAATATTTCAAAATACCTTCCGTTTTTTTTTCTTCATCTTGATTTTTTTTAGCTAATATTTCGCTTGACAAAAACAAGCTTCGACAGAGCCAAGACAAATAAAGGTATAATATATTTATATTAACTTTCAAAAGATGCTTTATAAAATGAACTTTCCTAATTTATAACTCGCAGCCACCATGCGCAATCAAGTTCTATTCTATTTAAAACAGACATGTTTCTTACTTCTACAGTGTAATAGATTTTGTGCGTCTTTAACGTTTAGCATTTCACATTTCTCATTCAGACATAATCTACACGGGTCGTTTTAATTTCGACATGTACTAACCAGTATTATTTTCAATTCAGTTATTGGTGAGCGTCCATTTTCTTTGATATCCCAATAGTAGTTTTCTAGTGCTGTTTTAATTCGACGTTTTCTGTTTTTAAATGTGCTTTTGTGGTCATAATAGCTGGTTTTAAAATTTAGGGAGGTCATACCACCGTAGTACTTCTTGTTATTCGGTCTTTCCTTGGCAAATATTGTGGCTTGGAAAACACTTTTGGTTAGGCATTTATTTTGTAGTGGACAAAGTGTACGATTTATGCAGTTACATCTTTTTCTTCATTGCTAACTTTTTCATTTATATTCAGGTGATTACTATAAGGGTTTGGTTATTTCTATTTGTAGTGTTTATATTTTTCTTTTAGTGTTATTTTTGCTATATTTGCCACTATTTTTATTGTTTATATTTTTTTTATTTTAGTTATATTTCGCACTTTTTTTATTATCTAATTTGTTATTTTTTCTTCCCCTCTGCTATGTTTTTGAAAATGATTTTGTTATGTGTGCCTTAATTATAATTTCTAGGTTTTCGTAGCAGCTGTAGGATAGTTTAAGGTTATTTTTATTGAATATTTTATGCAAGGGATTTATTAAGGGAAAGTGTTTTTAAACCAGATTTATGAATTTCGTGCCCAGTTTAGTTTTTAGGATCTGGTTATCGGTCGGTTTTTACCAGATTATATTTCTTTTTAACATAACATAACATAACATATATTTGGGAAAAAGGCTTTTGCCTGTAACTCCCGTGACTTTCCTTCTTGTCCACTATATCAGTTCGTGCACAGGTCTGACTGAATATTGTCTGTGAAGCCAATGTTTGTCCAACTTGCACTTGAAGTCGTTTATATCTATTGCGTTGATGACCCAGTCTGGCAGAGAATTCCAATTGTTCACAACCCGTATCCCAAATGAATACTTTCTGATGTTTAACCTACTATGCGTCTTTTCCAGTTTCAGGTTGTGACTTCTTGTCCTGGTGATCTTGCTGAGGGATAGCAGTCTCTCATGGTCCATGTTGTCTTTGCCTGTGAGGATCTTGAATGTCTGGATCATATCTCCACGTTCCCTTCTATAGTACATGGACGCGAGCTTCATGTGTCTGAGCCTATCTTCGTATGGCAGGTCCACAAGTGTAGGGCACAATTTGGTTGCTCGACGCTGGACTTTTTCAACCTTGTCAATATCACCGACAGACTGATGGACTCGTGGTGCATTTCCATACTCAATGATGGGCCTCACCATTGAGGTGTACAGCTTCTTGATCACGGTCTTGTCTCTGCTAACAAACGTTCGTTTTATTGTCCCAAGTGTACGGTTTGCCTTCTTTACCGTTTCATTAACATGGTGATGAAATGACAGTTTGTTGTCTACGTATACACCCAGGTCTTTTTCAATATCTGAAGCACCAATTTCTTTGTCATGTCTTCTTTCATTGTCCTTCATGAGATAGATATTCCTTTGGTTGTTATGTCCAAAGTGTATAACTCTGCATTTTGAGGTATTAAATTTTAGCTGCCAATCTGCTGACCATTTAGAGAGCCTTTCTATGTCATTCTGCAGTGCGGCTCTGTCCTCTTCCGTTGTAACCTTGCTATAGATCTTTGTGTCATCGGCAAATATACATGACACACTCTTGATTTCATCTGGCAAGTCGTTAATGAAGATGACAAACAACAACTGAGGACACTGCCCTGTGGTATGCCACTTGTGACATCCGCCCACCTGGAGACATGCCCATTCACTGACACTCGTTGGACACGGTTCTGTAGGAAGGCTTCTTTTATCTTTTTTATCTTTTTTCTTTTATCTTCAATTTTATTATAATTATTGGTGTCCTGTTTCTTATATTTAATACTGGTATCATCGTAACCACTATTTTTTAGAGCTGTATTGTAAATTTTGCTTGTTTTTTAAAAACATTTTCATTGCTAGAATTATTGAAAAGCCTACGTTCGATAGAATTCGAAATCTGTTTCATGATTGACGGGGGTGATTAGACTTTGGGTTTACGTATATTGGATTGACGTTATTTTTTAGGTATGGGTCGTAAGTATTTGTTATTTAAGTTTAACGTGACATCTAGGATGTGAGTTGTTTTTATGTTTTCCAGTACTCTAGTTTTAGCCCTAGTTTTTCATTTCAATGTTTAAATATGAGTACCTCATTAAAGAGTTTTTTGTCAATATATTGTGCGTATTTCTCTTAGCTTAAGTTCTAATTGCAATATGGGTATCTGTCTAAGGTAGTGATTTCAAAGACTCTATTTATGGAAGAATATTCGATGTTTGATGGTTTTGATTTTACGGATCTTTAAATTTTTCACATGGCAATGTGTAATTTTTCGAATTAAGAAATGTTTTGCCTTTCTAATTAATTCAGAAAGGAAAGATCCGACATGTTGGTTGGTTCCATGCTGAACGATAACATTTTTTTAAATTTGTACCTAAAGGGTGTGTTTTAAAAATGTTCTTGGTTTTTGGAATGTAACAACATTTGTTTATATATCTATATATCTATCTATCTATATATATGTGTATATATAGACATTTACCACCTGGACTAACCTAATATCTTTTTACACGAACTTTTTTCACCCATTATTTTCTTAATATTTTTTCCAAATGTTGAATTTTGGCTTTTCTATTGCCAACTTATCTATCTGTATAATTCCTCTGATGATAAGATCTCATCTTTGAAAAGCCTTGGCTTAAGGAAAGAATAATAAACATAATTTTATTACAGAATATACCTTGCATTGAACAATGGAAGTTTGAAATAAATTTGAACATTCGTGCTTGTTTATCACTCTTCGTCTATCTATATTTATAATTGCTCTATCTCGTATATTGAGCTTTTACCATTTCACTATAGGTTCTTTCTACTAAAAGTGTACTTTTAGTTTCATATTTATTCTATATGTATATATATATTTGCATATATATATATACGTATATATATACATATATATATGCATATATATGTCATATATATATATATATATATATATATATATATATATATGCATATATATGTCTATATATATATATATATATATATATATATATATATATATATATATATATATAATATTCGCTATTGACGGTTCTTACTTGTAAAGATAATGAATAAAAAATACATTGTAGACAACAAAATACGGAAGGCAAAAACCTGCCTGCTACAGTTTACGTCTTTGGTCGCTTTGGACGGCTTTTAACTACTGCCATCGTCTCAGCCAAGGGTCGATCTGACTATAATAACGGTTCATAAACCGTTAAACATAATTATCCAAACTTTTGAAAATTCATTCGGGGACAGACACATTTCCTTGAGCTACATGATTAGTATCCGTAATAAGTCTTGGATAATATTTATGGTGTCGTCTAAAAGGAGAGTGGTATCAGCACTACACGTGGAAGCACATTAACTGATAAAACATGGAAGACATGTAAGTAAGTATTTATTTACTCTTCTCCAGGAGTTAGGCACAAGGCCAGTTTTATCTTACGCCCACAAGTAAGATGTGACCCAAGGTCTGGTCGGGTCGGGAAAGTGGGGTTTGGAAAGCCAGCGCCCGAAAGGTGGCCACTAAAAATTGCCTTGGCAGCCCCGTCGGCATTCTCCGGTAGGGGCGCTGCAGGGTGTAAGCAATAAACTTACTCCTCCCCAAAGAGGAGAGGTGAAGCCTGGGAGGGTGGACCTCCTAGAACTGCACAGGACAGACCCATAGACCGGCGTAAATAAAGCCCCGAAGGCCAAGACAATACCAGTCTATGGGGTGCAGTATCCATCGGAACAGATACTACACTTTGATCTTAGCCAAAAGGCCAAGAACAAAAATACCGACCAGGCTACAATGTCACTATCACTCTCTTTCTGTTATTTCACAGTCACCAATCAAATCTCAACCTGGCGCCATATGACTTCAGAAAACACTCTGTGACGCTCTACATTTCACACACAAGGTCATCTGAAGCACATTTGATAAACTATACTAGCAAGCGTATACACCCGTTATCTAGCACAGCACTAAAACTGCATAAATTGCAATTAAAATTGCAATTAAAATTGCCTTTACATCCAACGTGTGCGCCTGATTACAGAATTAAAAAAAATGCTCGGGGGAAGTTAATTGTTTTTAATGAAGATGTGATATCGAAAACTGAGGCCATCTAACAAAAATGCATCGATTTTTTAAAGAAGGAATTAGTGTATGACCCTCGAAAAAAACGATATTAATGAATTAAGTCGAAGTTTACCTTAAAGTAGTTGTTTTATTTGTTAGGCCAGGGGATAATTTAGCGATGTGTTAATTTAGCGATTATTATTTTTTATCATTCTTAAACAGATATAAATAAAAGGTTTATTTTACAATCTAAATAGATTACAGGTTTCAAGTGTGTACAGATAGTTTTAAATATCAAAGCCGGGTGTACAAAAAAGGTCATTTAACAGAAGTATTGCACGGACATCCACCGCAAGAGAAAACAACATGACTCATTCATTGTCTTTGGCAATAAAGTTATATTAAAATATTTTCATATATCAGTGTGACGTCATTTTTTATGCGCATAAGATAATCTATAATACACGTGTTTAAATAAGATGTTGCCTCGGAAAATAAAAGAATCACTCTTTCTCTAAATGCTAAAGAAATTAACAATAAGAGGCGAGAGAAATACTTACATATCTAAGAGATTTATTGGTAACTTGTTCAGTTAATAACAAATTACCGTTAATCAGAACAACAAAAACAAAATTATTATCAACATGTTACCTAACTGTGTCAGAAAAATAAAATTTAAAAAAAGTTTTGACTGTAATTCAACCGAACCGAATTTCGTGCAACCCACTTTCTGCCTTTTTCACTTTCCAATAAAATTTCGCGCAACCCACTTTCTGCCTTTCTCTCTACAATCTAAAATCGCTTCTCCTCCTTCCCAGCTGTCCTCTTCATTTATATCCCCTAATATCCACATATACATATCACATAAACACCTGCAACTATAAAGAGAAGCCCTTTTTAAATTTGCATATGACATGCAAAGCACCACGTTCTTTTTCCTGATGGTGAGTGTTCCTCTTTATTGTCACACAACCCTAACTCAATCCCTGAAATTAGGCGTGCATTTTTCATTATTAAGGTCTATAACGAAAATATTTTTGGGAAACCAACGTTGATAAACATTCATAATTATATATTTTCAGAAATAAATGTACAATTAGAATGAAGAGAAAATTTATTAAGTGTTATCGGATGAAATTATTAAAATAATTTGACCCGTTTATAGATTTTGTTTTGATAGTGTAAATGTCGGCACAAAAATACATCATGAGAGCTGAATCGAAAATGTGCAAATGAAAACTCTCCACATACAACCTACTCTAAGCAACAGTTGATCCAGAAAACAGTAGTTCTTCCCCCTGTGCGGTTATAAGTACCTATATAGAAGGCGCAGACAGTGGTGGTACTTTTTATAGAAATAAGTCATACTATTGCCCTGTGAAACGTAGGATGAAATGGTGGGGAAGAAACAGCTTTCGCAAAAGGCAAAATTTAAAAGTAGCGACCAGGGTAGATAAAAGTAGAAAGATAAAGAGACAGCTATAGAGAGAGAGGGAGAGAAATAGAAGTTTTAATATAAAGATGTTACACACGCGATTTTTCTTCAATTATGTTTTTATGACCCCGAGCAACGCCGGGTAGCCCCGCTAGTTCTAAATAAAACTCATGGTAACAGAAAATCAGACAAAGTTTATTAAAGTTTTTCATTTATCTGTAAATGAGTAAATATGTAAAAAATTAATCCCATTTGAACTTTTATGAAAAAATTTACAAAATAAAAAAATACAATACAAAACGTCCTTTTTTTTCCCACTGACAAACTCAGCCTAAAAATCGAGTGGATATAAAGCACAATAAAATATAACAAAACCAGTAAATACAAAAATGTCATTCTTTAATTGGCCACAATAGAAAAGATGTAGCTGTTTTTTAACAATAGCACATACGATGAATGCGACACTGAAGTAACACCAATTAAAAAGACACGAAACCATTGTCACTTTTCGTGTGTGCGTTGGGGGAAAATGACAATCATTCAAAGGTAACAGCTGTTCTTTAACACCGGAATACATTTTTAAAGAAACCAAGATATTAGAAAGTTTGGTTTGGTTTGGTTTGGTAGTTTTGTTTTACGGCATATCAACCCTTTTTGGGTTATTTAATGCCGAATCTGGTCATTATAGTAAAAGTTTTTATGCTTCAAGTTCTTTATATCTTCAAATGTTTAATCATCGTTTTTGGTTTGGTAGTTTTGTTTTACGGCATATCAACCCTTTTTGGGTTATTTAATGCCGAATCTGGTCATTATAGTAAAAGTTTTTATGCTTCAAGTTCTTTATATCTTCAAATGTTTAACCATCGTTTTTGGTTTGGTAGTTTTGTTTTACGGCACATCAACCCTTTTTGGGTTATTTAATGCCGAATCTGGTCATTATAGTAAAAGATTTATGCTTCAAGTTCTAAAAATAAAATAAAAAAGGGGAGGGAGAAAGGGAGAGGGGCTGTTGTTTTTGTTTTTGGTTTTGTAGAACATAATTAAGTTTTACAAAAAAAAAAAAAAGAAGAAAAACAAAAAACGTCAATGTAGGTGAATTTCGTCTCAGGGAGCCACAGGGCAGCCTGATCTGGTATCACCAGTAGAAAGTTTGAAAAGGAAAAATATCTTGTAATAATGTAGAATCAACTGTTGCTTGTACCAATGTGCCTATCAAGATACGTTTATATAATATTGGGAGGTGACAGTGCTGAAGTGCATATCGACGCGGACTAACGACATCGGTGTGTCAAGTTCTCATTTAGCTGGACCCAGAGATCAACATTTCCATATGGATTTTGGCAATCTTTACTCGTGTGTGTACGTAATTCAAGAAAGAAAACTGGAAACTAATGGCAACAACAAAATCACGTCTGTTAAAAATGTCGTAACGTGTTTTTTCATAAGAATTTCATTCATGCCAAACAAGAAGGACTACACGACGTTAACTGATGGACGTTATTTATACATGTATCAGATCCGATATCGCATGAGCGCTTATTTAAGTACAAATAATAATTATTTATTAAATTCTTAAGATAAAAATAGATTAAATAATAATTTATTTAGAAGATGAAATTAAAAAAGAAAAAGCGTATCAAAGTTTGAACATTTTTAATAAGAAATCATTTATTCACTTCTATTCATTAGCTTATCTCTATATTTATGAATTTCTTTCTTCATATGTCCAGGAATCACCCCAAAACACATTAATCAATCATTTTGAATTCTTGAACACAGCTTGTAGGCGTAAATAGTATTAATGTAGGCTATATTTAGTTTAATTTAGTTGTATCAGAGGATATAAGTGACGGAAACCATCCATAAAAATTCACATACCTCCGATGTATTTTGTGAAATTTAAACCATATGTATCGTACACCCTATTATAGATACACCCGTTTCTTTGGAGTATTTTTAAGAGTTTCAAAAGGAATAATACAGCCATAACCTCCCAATTGAGAATTCAAATATATAAGACTTGCATTAAAATTGATTCATCATATTAATTTTTAATCTTCGTAATTGGGTTTAAAGTAGTGCACATCTGTTTTATTCAAGGAATTATTTTTACCGGCTCTAGGAATTTAGTACAATAAACACTTCAAATAATTTAAGCGATGCCTAATCTTTAACTTTTAATGGAATATTCCATTGCTCCAATCGGACATTCCCTTTTCCTAAACTACATGGGATTTCTCGAATCAAAGTTAGATGGATGTTGTACTTCTTATTTTATAGTAAAATGTGTAATTGACGATAACCTAAGTCCGTATATGACATTGATTATATTAATTAGTATTATTGTTGTCTATCATATATATATATATATATATATATATATATATATATATATATATATATATATATATATATATATATATATATATATATATTTATTTACATATATTTCTAGAAATGAAAGATGAGAATAACAAAAATTGTAAAGTACAATATTTATTAGAACATCAGAAGTTCAAAGCTAGGGGCTTCATATCCTTAATCGATGGATTTTCAAAGATAAACTTTTTTCATTACACATTTATATATATATATATATATATATATATATATATATATATATATATATATATATATATATAGTCTCGGAAGTTTCTCAACCATTAAAACTATATTAAAAAAAAAAATTATAGTCCCAGTCTTCCAGTGGAAAATCACTCATGTAAGTCAATTTATTTTTTACATATTAGTTTATTTCTAACACTATTTTAAGGGATCATCAGTTGTTTACCATGAAAAACTGTTTCGGGAATTTAAAAACAAGACAGTATTTAATTTCATGGCTTCCAAGCAGAGTTGATCAGACCCCACTTCCCTTAAAAGACAAAACATAAACGTTCCTTATACTAAATCTACGCTGTTTGTCTGTCTAATCAAATTTATCCGTTACTTACAAAAATGTTGCTGCATTTTAAAGTGTTTGGACAATATATATTTATGAACAAAGCCAATATACATAAGTACATCAATATAGATATTCAGTCCAAAAATTCAGACGAAAAGTTGATGCTATGTTTTATTATTTTAGATGACACAACTCATATAAACGTGTGAAACGAAATTGGATAAATGAATACATGTGTATTCATTCGTCGAATTCTTGTTTTACTTTAATGTACTTGTCTTTAATACGCGGCCATTTTAGAAAATGGCTGCCATCTTGAAAGCAATTGTCTTAAATGTCGGTTGTTTGTTTTGTTTGATTATCGTGGCTTTCAATGATTTACGTTTATTTTCCATCAGCAAATTGAAGACAAGGCGCCGGTTTATGCGTGTTACTTTTAAAAGTCAGTCGCCTCTGTTGGTCTTTACTGGTCAAGTGCGTTTGTCCGTCCGCCATTGTTTTGGTTATTTGGAAACCATTAATCAAACTCACCGTATTCGAGACAGGATTTTAGGACGGAAATCTCCATTTTCAGATGAAATCGCCTTTTGTGTAATATATATCGTTCGCTTCAATAAGTATTCATGTCACTTTTGCTGTAAAAAAATAAGCCCGTTATAACACCTTTTTTATATGTAGATTTCGGAACGTAAACCAAAACCTGAAAAAATACAATAAACGAAATTTAAACAAAGTTACGCACGGGTTTCAAGTAAAAAACATCTATGCTATTAAATATGTGTAATTTTGATTATTTGGATAATTATTTTCATTTTTGTTTTGATTTTCTCTAATTTTCAGTAAATTTAACCTCGACCTTCTTTAAGTTTATGTTTTTAAACTTGCAAAAGTTTTTGTCGAGTTTGTGTCCTATATGGAATTTTTAACAGACCATTTTCACGGGGTAGATTGTTCTTGTCTCGTCAGCCATAAACGTGCAGAAGTTCTTTATTATGTGTTATGTGTTTCTACTTATCATCGTATGTAGTAATTATTGTACATTCAGTCCCGTAAAGACTCATTTAAAACTGAGTGTTCATCAACGCATTTAACTGTTACGTCACGAGTTTATGTGATTTGAAAATAAGAACAAATATAAAACTAGTAATCTGAATTATTACAATAATACAAATTAAATGTTATCATCCAAAGATGCTTCAGTCTGCTATTAAATTATTTAAATTATTAGCAACACATCTTTAATAAAATGTTGTTATTATTATTAAACTATTTAATTTAATAATGTAATCAGTGAATTTCCTTGAAAAATGTAGGTTATTTCTTGTGCGGAACACGAATAAACGCATCACGCTAGACTGGAAAATGTAATTCTTAACAAAAGTGACTAAGTTATCCGCCAATTTAAACGCTTCAACATTACTTTCAATTAGCACAAAGTATTCTGCGTATTTTTCGACATTACTAACAGTATAATGAGTGCCCCACTAAAAATGGTGCAGAAATTCATGCGCAGTGCGCGCACATTCCATTATCTTGCTTTTGTGAGTCTTGTCGATTGCACCAGGTTCAGTTTAAGTTAATGTTAAGGTTAGGTTATGCTGTATAAATGCAGAATAAGCGTCACGCTAAACGCATTGTGAAAAGTTCGATAGCAATCTGTGTATGGGGTTATCTGGAGTCATAATTATGCGGAAAATCCTTTTCCTGTTTAATTGTTTAATTAAATGGATAAAATAGAGCAATTAATAATACTTGCTTTTACTAAACTTCGCATTTGACTGTTTTTTTTTTTGGGGGGGGGGTTGCAGGATATTGTTTTGATTGGTCTCGTCTACTAAAGATTACTCACGTTCTAACCTCCAGTTAGTTCAGCTTCTTTTGAAGTTCTCATGTGAAATATCTAAATAGAATACTAATTCTTACTTCTATCACGAAATGAGTGTATAAAACTTGTTAAACAATTTATATTCTTGACGTTTCCTAACAATTTTTACCGGTAATTAATTATTCTCATGTAAAGAAATAACGATGTTTATTGGTGTTGAACGATAATTGTTAACTATTGAGAAATTATTGGTTATAGTTGTTCTGTCCGTTTTCAATGATTATATTGTTATTTCATTAATTTAGTTTTAAAATATACCCGTATGACGTTATAGACTGCAAAAATATACACTCAACTTACTGCAGTAAAAATACACCTAAATACTTAATACCTCCATATATAGTTTTACCCATAATATCTACGGATTGAATAGTTAATAGAATTAACACTCATATCTGCCATCCAATCCTATTTCGTGCAAATAAACATTGGTCTATGCTTAACTTCTCCACTTAGGTTTCGTGACGATTGTTCAACAGGGTTTTTTTTTGCAATTGACTGAACTTGAAACGGGTTAAGACGTTGGGTGATCCTCACGTGTTACTTAGCTTTATAATTGGAAAATTATTTAACTGTTTTCATCAAATAATAGAACGCGTCTTTATTCGTTTTGATAAACTTTATAATATTCCACGCCTATTTTTATAAAAATGGCATCGTCAGCTGTCTTAAAACGAGGAAAATTACTTGACAATTATCTGGTTCCGCTGGGTGGTTCTATCATTAGATTTACCCATTTTAACAAAAGATTTGTTTCAGAACCGATGACGAAAGAATGACGTTATATTTAACGTCACTCTTTCGTCATCGTTGACTTTCGTCATCGTTGACTTACACAGGTTTAAAGACTTACCCTTTGTATTTCATTTCAATTTAACTTTCATAAATATGCTACAATTTTAAATAAAAACAATTAAAATTTAGCATTTTTTTATTCATGAAATACATTATTTCACATCGAATATTTGTATTGACAGTACATTATCAAAGAAGTAAGATCATGAAAAAAGCAACCATAGAATCACCGTAGAGCCCTTTTAATTTTGAGTTCAGTTTTGGTGCGAAAGGGGAAGTTCTATAAAAGTAGATGGGCACGTGAACTAGTTTAACATAAAAGATGTTGCGCCTTTCTGGAGTGTGACAGGCAAAATACAAATTACATACGGCGTTTGCCATTTTTAGTGTCTTTGAATATTTCGTAGGAGTTGCGATATCGATCGTCTGTCGGTTATGAGGAAGATATACGCTCATGAAAATGGTGACAGTTTCCCACATATCAGCATATAAATTGCATATAAATTGCATATAAATTGCATATAAATTGCCTTATTGTGACTGGCCAAGTAAAGCCGGAGAGTAAAGAAGAGATAGACTAAAAATTGCTTACAGTCAAATTTACTTTTCGTTCAAGGCTGTCGAAATAGCTCAAACTCAAATGACTCGCGAATCTGAAACCGGCTGATTAATTTCTTTTCAAGAGTGTTAACTTTGAATATCAAGCAATAGTATCAATGTTCTATGGCATTTCTATACATGTTTATTTTGTGGATTATATTTATTCAAAAAGTTATCCGGATAGATGAGACGTTTGAATAACTTCCTGTTTCAGTCGTTATATTATTTTATGAAAAAGTAATTGTATTCATTTTTTCATCAGGTGTGATTGCGATTTTAATATTTTAAATTCGGCTTTTATATGTAATTGTCGTAATAGTTCACTTTTCTGCATAAATTCCATTTCTGTTGAGTAGCATTCGAGGTATAAGTAGGTTGTGTGAGATCTAATTGCTAAAATTCATCGAATAACACTTCCTTTCCATTTTACTCATTCTTTATCTACCATTACTAAATTCTGACTCTCACAACAATACTACAAACCTGAAATCCTTGTTTTACATTATGTGATACTTTCAAATGTTTTTTACTTAAAATAGACATTCAAAGTAGATTTATAGATAAGAATTCCACCAGTCTATATATATAGTCATATAATCGTT
>OY744555.1:42558695-42568695 GCA_963556195.1 Sepiola atlantica
TATTTATGTTTACGTTTGATGCATCGTTATTATTGATCAAATCTGAACATTTTACATGAATTATGGCAAAAAATAGATTTTCACATTATTTGTGGGCGTTAATTTCTAATCTATTTATGTTTACGTTTGATGCATCGTTATTGTTGATCTAATCTGAACATTTTACATGAATGATGTAAAAAATAGATTTTCACATTATTTGTGGGCGTTAATTTCTAATCTATTTATGTTTACGTTTGAGGCATCGTTATTGTTGATCTAATCTGAACATTTTACATGAATTATGTCAATAAATAGATTTTCACATTATTTGTGGGCGTTAATTTCTAATCTATTTATGTTTACGTTTGATGCATCGTTATTGTTGATCTAATCTGAACATTTTACATGAATTATGGCAAAAAATAGATTTTCACATTATTTGTGGGCGATAATTTCTAATCTATTTATGTTTACGTTTGATGCATCGTTATTATTGATCAAATCTGAACATTTTACATGAATTATGGTAAAAAATAGATTTTCACATTATTTGTGGGCGATAATTTCTAATCTATTTATGTTTACGTTTGATGCATCGTTATTATTGATCAAATCTGAACATTTTACATGAATTATGGCAAAAAATAGATTTTCACATTATTTGTGGGCGTTAATTTCTAATCTATTTATGTTTACGTTTGATGCATCGTTATTGTTGATCTAATCTGAACATTTTACATGAATTATGTCAATAAATAGATTTTCACATTATTTGTGGGCGTTAATTTCTAATCTATTTATGTTTACGTTTGATGCATCGTTATTATTGATCAAATCTGAACATCTTACATGAATTATGTAAAAAAATAGATTTTCACATTATTTGTGGGCGTTAATTTCTAATCTATTTATGTTTACAATTGATGCATCGTTATTGTTGATCTAATCTGAACATTTTACATGAATGATGTAAATAAATAGATTTTCACATTATTTGTGGGCGTTAATTTCTAATCTATTTATGTTTACGTTTGATGCATCGTTATTGTTGATCTAATCTGAACATTTTACATGAATTATGTCAATAAATAGATTTTCACATTATTTGTGGGCGTTAATTTCTAATCTATTTATGTTTACGTTTGATGCATCGTTATTATTGATCAAATCTGAACATTTTACATGAATTATGGCAAAAAATAGATTTTCACATTATTTGTGGGCGTTAATTTCTAATCTATTTATGTTTACGTTTGATGCATCGTTATTGTTGATCTAATCTGAACATTTTACATGAATTATGTCAATAAATAGATTTTCACATTATTTGTGGGCGTTAATTTCTAATCTATTTATATTTACATTTGATGCATCGTTATTGTTGATCTAATCTGAACATTTTACATGAATTATGTAAAAAAATAGATTTTCACATTATTTGTGGGCGTTAATTTCTAATCTATTTATGTTTACGTTTGATGCATCGTTATTATTGATCAAATCTGAACATTTTACATGAATTATGGCAAAACATAGATTTTCATGATATATTTTAAACATTTGACGACGAGTTCAATAGGGTTAACATAAACATTAACTATTGGATTTGGTGAGAAAAAAGAAAAGAAAAATGGATGTATAATTCAAATAAATCCGGTTACATTATGTTTTATTTTGTCAGCATGATTGTGGCGAATATACACTGATTAAGCTTATTGTTCATGATATTTTCACAAATATATTTTTTTCTGAATAAACACAAATTATTGTTGCATAACATTGATGGATGCAATCTGGAATGTTTTCTGAATAATTATATATATATATATTTATTTACTGTCATATATATATATATATATATATATATATATATATATATATATATACATATATATTTATATGCAGAATTTTTAATATATATTCAAATATAATGTTTATACCATTAAGTAATTATCAAAGCTGAATAGTGTACAGCCAGATATGTGTTATATTCAATAGTTTTTATTTAATTTTATACTATATCAATGTTATCAATTACATATTCAAATAATTTTTATTTAATTTCATACTATATCAATGTTATCAATTACATATTCAATAACTTTTATTTAATTTCATATCACATCAATGTTATCAATTACATATTCACATAATTTCATATCAATGTTATCAATTACATATTCAATAATTTTCATTTAATTTTATACTATATCAATGTTATCAATTACATATTCAATGACTTTTATTTAATTTTATACAACATCAATGTTATCAATTACAGATTCACGTCATTTCATATAACTTGGTTTTAATTTACCATTCAATTGTTTCGGCTTACAAAACGATATTTGTAAAATGCGCCTGTCCATTTATTTCTTTGGTGTGACCGTCTTCAGTGCAAATTATATAACACCAAATAACCCCCTGAAAACAACGAGAAACTAGGCAAACAAAGCTTTAAATACAATCATTACTATATATTCTGAAAATACATAACCCATGCTAATTGGTTACGTATATTACATTTTGATCAAAAAGGGGTACAATAATACCACTAAGTTTTCGTCCAGGATCGCACATAAAACTCATAAAAATATTTTTATTAATTTATTTGATTTGATTTAAAATTTGACAACAACATTAATAATAAAAAAAGAAAAACTGTTATACGCGGTGACAGAAGTAGATAAGACTATTCATTTTTCAGTGAACTATTGTGTGTATGTTGAAGAGGTTCAATTCTATAAAGTTAAGAAACTAAATTTCATTCTATTAAAATTTTCTTTACACACGATCGATCATGAATCGATAATAGGGTCCCAACCAAGAAATTGAATTGTATAAAATATAAATTAGAAAACCGAATACTAGATAATATGATGTTATAACTGATGAAGGATTCCATTTGATCCCGTTTTTTAATCCCGGACAACATCGTTTCCCATATCCTGCTCTTTATCTTTCTCTTTTTCTCTATATGTCTGTATGTATGTTTCTATCTATGTATATATGCACATATATACGTATATATATGCATATATACTTCTCTATATTTTATTTAGAACATATGCATATGCAAATGCATGTATGTGTGTATAGCTGAGTATGGAAATGAATAGGTTTATAAATGAATTCACTTCATAGGAATTGGTTGTTATTTCAATAAACGTTATGCGAGATTCCACTCGAAGTCGCCCAATCGCCTTTCAAGTATTTCCCCAGATGATTCGTGGAATCAAGTCAAGCTGTCTGCAAACGTGTGTCAATTTTAGTTAAACAGACCCAACAATGACGTTTCCCAGACCTTATCAATCTGCTGTCTCAAAGCAACCGACGTCCCGGATAGATATATGCCCGTTTGCTAGCGACAAGTTTATAGAATAAATTGATCATTAGAACTGTCTTACCAGACTTCCGTCGCAATGATAGTGCGAAAATAAGTATCGGATGAAGACTAGAGTGGTTCAGAGTCGCTCAGTCTGCTCAATTACCATACAATTTCAGGAAAATTGAAAGTACCATATTCTGTCAGAAAAAAACCCCGAAGCATAATAAAGGCAATAAGTAAACAGTCACTCCTGTGCATTTGGAGAAAAATACTAATATATATATATATATATATATATATATATATATATATATATATATATATATATATATATATATATATATATATATATAAGAAGGGAAGGATGAGGATAATCCGACGTAATGGGAAATGAAAAAAGAACAACCAAAAGTTGTTTTTTTTAAAAAAATTTATGTATTCATCAACGTTTCGTCTTTATTTGTAAGACTTCCTCATGAGGATAATTTTAAGAAAAAAATATATTGATATAATTATTATTATTATTATTGATATATAACAAGTTAGTTTGAAAGGTCAGCATTACCTCGGTTTCACGGAAACAATTGAAACATGTCTGTTGTATAAACGAATGTCAAGTGTACACGTTTTTGAGACGATGGTTTCGAGACAGAATATTCAACAGTATTGGTAGCCTTTTACTGTCTCGGAGGTGATAAAGAACCATCATAAGAAGGCGGTGATTAAAACAAAAACGAAACCGCAAAAAGGCTCCGTATATGCACACTTACCCAAAAATAGTGATACCTATTATTTTGTCTATGTAATTTTATACATATTGGTTTCATCACCGAATTACTACTACTACTACTACTACTACTACTACTACTACTACTTTAATTATTATTGTGATTAATAATAATAATAATAATAATAATAATAATAATAATAATAATAATAATAATAGTAAGTAGCATCTGCCGCGTAAGGTAACTGACACGTAAGGGATCCTTTATTGCTGTATTCTTAATTAGGCAAATGTTCATGTTTTGTTAACAAAAAGAACAGGTAACAAAGTCACTAAGTTTCACTGAATGTAGTACGATAGACTAATGTAAATGGAAGTCAGTATTTGAATGAGTACGTAAGTTAAGTGAGCGAAAATTGATGAAAGCAGATCAGCAGACGATTCCCGAATCTCCGTAGAATGTTCTTGGTAAACAACAACTATTTTTATTAATCAAATGATGTTAAAGTATTGATTAATTTGTAAAATGCTATTTTGAAAAAATGATTATAAATTTACAATATAGTTTTGTTTAATGCTGATCAAACATGTCGCCTCAACATGTATGCCCAACTTAACATTTTTCTTAACCGGAATAAGTAATTTCAGAAAAAAACTCAACCGAAAAATATATTCGTGCCAAGTACATTGTGTGAAACACTAAAATATAATAGACGAGCTCGAATCAAAAACGACAATTGGAGACGAGTTGCTGTCTGGGAGTGATTTTGAAAATCTTACTGAGACTATAGATAGATATATAAATAGAAATTGTTGAAAAAGTAGATAGATATATTACATATAAAACTATCCAGTTCATTTCAACTTGAGATTGTTACCTGTGATTTATGTACATATGCCTTATACGAAAAAAGCTGAATCATAGACAATCATTAATTAAGTGATTATTGATTCTTTTATTTATTTATTTTTATTTGTTTATTTCAGTAATTATTTTAAATACTTAGATTTTATTTTAATTAATTTTAATTTGTCTGATTTCATCTTTCACATTACAATATTCCTGACGTCAAATCAGTGAAGATTTTCATAGTCCTTTATATTCACTACAAACAACTGACTGATGGTGATACACAATTGATACTTCGTGAAATCTTTCCGTCTTTTCTTGAACGCAACATAGAATTGTCGTTTTGGGAAAACTACTCCGCTTTTTTTCCATGGGGAATTGGTTTGAGATATTATGTATGCATACAATATATTAGAGAAGAAAAATAATATCAAAACACTTCTTAAACATCAATTATTTTGTAATTTTATTATTTACAAACGCAGCCATTACTCAACGCGCATTACGGCAGAACAACAACAACAACAAAAAAAAGACGAGAGAAGCCGAACTGCTGCTACGTGTTATCTGCACAACGAGGCTTCAGCTACTTGCGTGATCTACTGTCCTCCTGATAATCTACTGCGATGAAATATTTGGTTCCCATAGTGCTATACGTATAATATTGTTAGAGTTGGTAATGTGATCCACTCTGTTTTTTTTTGCGCAATATATAGATAATTGTGAAGTAAATGACATTTGCTGTAGAGATAAGAACGAATAACGTTTTAACGGTGCAAATATTAGATCAACCAATTGAATTAAATTAAATATATTTATATTAATCCAATTGTTTGATGACGTTGTTGTGTTGTGTCTCTGTAAAAGATCTACAGTGTAACACTTCTAAAGTTTTTTAACAATCGTTTATGCAATTCAAACATATTTGGGACTAATAAATGTTACTTTATGTCTGACTTGTCTACCAATTTTTATTCCTGGATGTTCAATAACCTTCGTTTTGTATAATTATATAACGAACCCTTTGATGGTAGACACTGCCTGTAACTACCTGCCAGTCTCCGTTAGTGTCCACCAGTGTCCGCTAGTGTCCGCCATGTAAAGAAATCGCCAACTCATAATTACAAAGAAAAAATGAATCCGCATTTTTATAATTTTACATTTTAGTAGACGATGCAAACCACCACCTGCTAATATCCGCCACTTTCCGCCAATGCCCGCCACTATCCGCCATGTAAAGAAATCGCCAACTCATAATTGCTATGAGTTCTTTCATATATCGGTTACATGAATAAACATGCTTTATGAGTTATTTCGTATGACAGGGGCGCTACTAGGATGAACATGATTTTATATAATAGGGACGCTACATTAACGAACATGCTTTACGAGTGGAAATAGAGGAGGAAACTCAAGAATTGGCAGTGACCATTTGTGCTTTTCGGCGTTGTCTGGGATCAAACATTAATATATCATTGCATAAAAGTTCGATTTCCAAGTCTTTAAAAATAAAATGTAAATTGATGATAAACTGTATTGAGGCAATACTTTGGCAAATTGAAACAGTTTTTATTCCACGGATACTAATTATGCCATCAAATGTACCCTTTTACTTTAAGCGGTTGCACTTTACAGTACAACTTTGTTTCGCTATATTCATCTATAAACGTCAAGAGCAAACACTAAACGTTGTCACATTGCAACTTAAAGCACCATGATTTTCACATGGTCAGCTTTATGTAGAAGCATCACGTGTAGGTGCAAAAGCAAATCTTTTTGTGTATGCACATCAAAATAAAACTTATACTTATGAAACATTTTTTGTGTATGCACATCAAAATAAAACTTATACTTATGAAACATTTTTTGTGTATGCACATCAAAATAAAACTTATACTTATGAAACATTTTTTGTGTATGCACATCAAAATAAAACTTATACTGATGAAACATTTTTTGTGTATGCACATCAAAATAAAACTTATACTTATGAAACATTTTTTGTGTATGCACATCAAAATAAAACTTATACTTATGAAACATTTTTTGTGTATGCACATCAAAATAAAACTTATACTTATGAAACATTTTTTGTGTATGCACATCAAAATAAAACTTATACTTATGAAACATTTTTTGTGTATGCACATCAAAATAAAACTTATACTTATGAAACATTTTTTGTGTATGCACATCAAAATAAAACTTATACGTATGAAACATTTTTTGTGTATGCACATCAAAATAAAACTTATACTAATGAAACATTTTTTGTGTATGCACATCAAAATAAAACTTATACGTATGAAACATTTTTTGTGTATGCACATCAAAATAAAACTTATACTTATGAAACATTTTTTGTGTATGCACATCAAAATAAAACTTTTACTTATGAAACATTTTTTGTGTATGCACATCAAAATAAAACTTTTACTTATGAAACATTTTTTGTGTATGCACATCAAAATAAAACTTTTACTTATGAAACATTTTTTGTGTATGCACATCAAAATAAAACTTTTACTTATGAAACATTTTTTGTGTATGCACATCAAAATAAAACTTTTACTTATGAAACATTTTTTGTGTATGCACATCAAAATAAAACTTTTACTTATGAAACATTTTTTGTGTATGCACATCAAAATAAAACTTATACTTATGAAACATTTTTTGTGTATGCACATCAAAATAAAACTTATACTTATGAAACATTTTTTGTGTATGCACATCAAAATAAAACTTATACTTATGAAACATTTTTTGTGTATGCACATCAAAATAAAACTTATACTTATGAAACATTTTTTGTGTATGCACATCAAAATAAAACTTATACTTATGAAACATTTTTTGTATGCACATCAAAATAAAACTTATACTTATGAAACATTTTTTGTATGCACATCAAAATAAAACTTATACTTATGAAACATTTTTTGTATGCACATCAAAATAAAACTTATACTTATGAAACATTTTTTGTATGCACATCAAAATAAAACTTATACTTATGAAACATTTTTTGTATGCACATCAAAATAAAACTTATACTTATGAAACATTTTTTGTGTATGCACATCAAAATAAAACTTATACTTATGAAACATTTTTTGTGTATGCACATCAAAATAAAACTTCTACTAATAAAATATGTTTTTCATAAACAGCATATGATACTTTTGCATTATATTTACTTGTATATTTGCTTTAGTTAACTCGAAGCATGTTTGAAAAATGTACACTAAAATAAGAAAAATATGATAGGCATTATCCTCTGAAGGAGTAAAGCTGTAACACACCATGTGATAAAATTAAAATAATAAAATCGACAATAATGTTTTTGTGGTTTGTATTTAAATAAAAAGAGAAACAATAACATCGTCTTGGGAAACGATGTATAAGTAATCTTACTATTGAGCTACGAGATGGTAATCTACTTCTTCATGTGTGCACTTCCTTCACTATCATAAAATATTAGGTTATAAGAGTTTTTAAGGGCTTTTAAGAGTATAAATGTAAGTGATGTGAGAACAGTGATCAAAGTGATAACTTAATCTGCCAACCAATTGAATATACAAACATTGATTTTTTTATTCTGCACCCGGTCATCGCCGGGTAACCCTGCTAGTTAAATATTATAACCATATTTTTAATTGACTTCTTCATTAGAGGCATCTTTGTTAGTGTGATCATATTGTTTTCATTTTATCAAATTAATAATTTTATTCTGTTGACTTTGTGGATTTTTAACAAACCAGTTTGACTTTTAATTTTTTAAATTCTGCTTAAATAGCAGAAGCTTCTTCATTTGTCCTGTTTTCATACATTTGACGTTGATATATTGACTTGCAACGGATATATTTATTTATTTAGGTAGTAATATATATTTAGGTGTGTTCGTTTGTGAAGCCACAGCGCGAATTAAGCTATGTTATTTTAAAATGTATGTATTATTTTTGTGTATTTTAATTAATTATGTCTTGTTTTTCTTATTATATTAAAAAAAAATTTTTATTCAATTTTTTTTATCTGATTGGTAATATATATATATATATATATATATATATATATATATAGATATATATTAAGCTGAACCACCAATCCTTCCCCCCTTTTCCTTTTTCTCAGTAGCCCCTTACGTTTACAGTGGCGTCCTGCCTTGTTTGGGGTGAACCATGTAAAAAAATAAAAAATATACACCTGCTGTGAACAAGATTAATTTTAACACTAGTACTAATATACTTAAATGCCTATAATACCTAATAAATATAGTTTCATATTTAAATTTTCCCGCCATAATTAATTATAAATCTCACTCCAGGTTTTTACCTGTTTGACATTATTCCACTGAAGATGCACCCAGATGGGTCAGAAAGTACTCTGGACCAACATGTAAATTACGGCAGTTTCATCAGCCAGTTCTCATCCGAGATTAAGACTTTAATCCGGAAAATTGAAGGGATCAATACTAAAATATCCAGACAAGAGTTGTCGGTTATTTTTAATAATACGTGTCTTAAGGAAAAATGCTGCCTCGATATATATATATATATATATATATATATATATATATATATATATATATATGTGTGTGTGTGCGTGCGTGTGTGTGTATGTGTGAACATTTGTGAAGCCACAAATGTAATTGTAATATGTTATTAAAAATACATATTTTACGTTATTTTACTTATATTCCTTGTATTCACTGCACGTGTATGGATATGCGTGTTTTTTTTTTTTTTAATGAAAACGCCTGTTTACAGTCTATGCTGATATGAACTTACATGTGATTCTATAAACGTCACCAATGACAGCATATCAGATATTAAGATCTGCGCATGTGTGTGTATTGTGTCAAAACTTATTCGGTAATTAAGATCACGGTCTCTAGCTCATCTTTTTCAACTGAAAAAAGATTTTATAAAAAAAATATATGATAAACATTCAAATCTAAAGAATAAAATATCTTCGGTGATAGAAATTGCTTTTTTATGAGCCAATCACGTGTTCATAGGCTTATATTGTCTCATTCCATTTAATGCAGTTCTGACGAAAACGTGTTGAAACGTTCTAGCTGTATATTATGCCTCTGACTGGAATATGTCTG
>OY744555.1:42571195-42611195 GCA_963556195.1 Sepiola atlantica
TTCAGAGGTGTTTCTGACAGTGGATGGATCGGCGGACTTAGCGTCTGCAAGAACAAGGAGCCTACTTCTAAGATGATTAGAGGTCCAATCCGTCACTTATTTGAAAATAGATTTTGGTAAATTCTCCACACAGACGAATTTTTCCTTTAGGTGTCTATTTTTGACAAATGGAGGACTTTCACGAAATATTAAATGATACTTAATCATCATCTGGAAAATACACACAGCCGACACTAAACTTAGTGTTATGTAAGATTGTAAAGAAAAATGAATAGTAAGTCTCCCCACTCCGATTCATTACTTTTGTCTTTTTTCCCGCTTATTACACATCCGGAACTCAGCCTTTTTAACTTATTACATTAACTGTGTTACTACTACCATGTATATATATATATATAAATGTATATATATATATATATATATATATATATATATATATATATATATAACTATTTGTTATTGTTTATATTTTTATCTATGGAAGTATACGTTTCGTCTTTTTCAATCAAGACTCATCAGCATAGAAGTACGACTATTCACCACCGGTCACACGATTCGAAACCCTGGACTACAAGTATTTTCCAACCTCGTCCTTCGTCGCTAACCGCTAGGCCAGTTCTGAACAGCTTATAAACAATGATAATTTTAACACATTAACGGCGGCGAAGCGAACAGGAATTCAAACTTCTATAAGTGAAGGAACGATGCATAGAGCAAGTGACGCTACTACCATTTTACAGTGCTCTACTTTTTTAACGAGGAGCTTCAAATATATATATATATATATAGTCTGACGATTACTTCCGGGGATGAAACGCGGGAGCCTCTGTGTAGCTTGATTGCCATATATATTTTCATTACTTACTATATATATATATATATATATATATATATATATATATATATATATATAAATTAATCAATTTTTAAACACATCGTGAACATAAAATGAACATAAAATCAATATTTTAAAAAGTGCCCAATAACAAGTAGAGCATTTATAAAATTACATAAACATTATTAAAGTCTACGTCAATCAACTTAATAATTTCAATGCAAGTTATTTTTTACTTGTTATTTTTAATCAGTCTCTGAAGAGATGTGATAACATTGAAACACTGCTTAATATATATATATATATATATATATATATATATATATATATATATATATATATATATATATATGGCGTTAAAAGTAGTCCTTATTTATTAGTAATATAAATAAAACGTGCAATTAGAGCTCGTTTTTAGTGTTGCTGGTGGCACATTTGCATCTTTCTTCACTGAGCTTTCATATATAATAACCCGTCAATGTCCTTATCTATGTTGGCTTGAATAGGGCTAAGAGAGAGAGAGAGAGGGAGAGAGAGATTAAGAGAGAGAGAGAGAATATGCCTACATTCCAAAAGATTATGTATCACACAAAAGAAACTAAAATATTAAGAAATTCTGAATTATTCCATTAACCATAGGAGGCGCCAGGATCGTGAAAAAGAATAGTTAAGAACTAAATGACTAATATACCCGGTGTACAAAGTGCAAGAGAGATCCAATCAATTAATGGTTCGAATTCTAAATAAGAACTTCTCGGTGTGGATCTCCGAAAGAGTAAAACCGAAAAGAGAATAAAATAAAACAATAAAGTCGAATCAAAAGTGTTTTACTTGAGGTAACATTACTTGGAAAAGACGCATTATTCTTTGTATGAACCAGTGTCAATGGGATGTTATTTGTGCTTCGAATACTATATTGTTTGGAACATTTGGTCAGGGTTTACTTGTAGGGGAAGTATCCTTATGTCAGGTTATCCTGACAAACCCTTGTACAGAGAGACCGAAGACTCGAGGAGGTTGTCTAGTGGGTAATGCAAACACCTCTCTCTCATATATATATATATAAATAGTAATCCAGGAAGGGTTAAAATCCACAGGGTAAAAATCCAAAGGGAATCAAACCGGGTTTATAAAAGAGTGCTCAATAAAAAATATAGAGCTGTATTGTGAATGCTTTTATTCAAACATGTACAAGGTCTGCTACACTGGCATGTCGATGTTATCGATCTACAGCTCTCAAGAGCTGAGGTCTCATCAGGCAGAAAATTATATTTTGATCCAACCTGGTTGCTGAATTCCAGGGAGAATGAAGTCAAGCAAAACAGAAGAGGAGAAAGAAATAAAAGTCATGTGACCGATTTTAAAATATGATTGCCGTTAGAAATTACTATTTTCATTTTTTATTTTTATCTTTTATATATTTTATATATCCAACGTTGAGCTGGGGTAGAAGGGGGGCGAGGAAAAGAGAAGAGAAGGGAAAGGAAGAAAGATACAATTGCTGTTAGAAAAGTTTAATTTACAGCTATTTATATTTTTATTTTTTATTTTTATCCAACGCTTAGTTAGGGTAGGGGGGTTGGAAGAAAAAGAAAGAGAAAGGGGTGGAGGGGTGTTAGGGGTGGATGTCTATAGCCATTTAGGATTTGTTGCGGGAATGGTTAATTTAACATTCGAGTTAAATTCATATTTACCCAGCCCAGCGCTGAATAAAAATAAATATGCATAGAGTATAAAAGAAAACCATCGTCTCTCCTATGATTAATAGGCTGTATATAAAAGCGATCATCCGTTACTTAATTACATAGCCGATTTTTACTCTATCAAGGTAAGAAAGATCGATTTGTGTGTAACTTAGTTAGTCTTTCTGGTTGGGCGGTATCTGACGCTTACATAGGCAGACGAGAGTTGAAAATAGATACACACTCATGAATTATAGTGAAAACTCATAAGATGTTATTCGATTTGTTTTTGATTTAATTTTGTATTTCGTTTCTCAGCGGCATATCAATCAACTGGAGCTGTCAAATAATGACACGAAACGAACATTTGCAAACCTATAAAATAAACACATTACAGAAATATTCTAGACTAAACTAATTTTACCAGCTCTTTTTCATGTGATTTTCAAGAGTCATTACAGTTGGTTAAATGAGTAATATATTAGAATTAACGTTTATTTCCATATTTGAAATATATAGTATTAACTTCGACCCCAGGTTTTATCGAGTATCAATTATATAGTTTAGTTTCCACCTGAATTGTTTTCATTAAATCCATTGTAAAAAAAAATCAAATGAAATTCAAATTTTTATAAAATTATATAGGCCATAGCAATATACAAGTTACACGCCTTCTTTACATAACGAATATATAAATATAAATAAACTAGTGAGAATACAGATAACAACAATTGAAGGGAAGGACATATATGGAATATATTAGCAGAGTCTGTGCAACGATGTGTACGTGTTACCGGGTTCTGTGCATTCAGTGGAAATTACTTTCTTTGGAATTCATCATGCGATAACAATCTGACTCGGTGTTATTCGTGCATTAAACACAAAATTATGTCAATTGTGAATAAAATACTAAAGGGCTGTTAATCGATGATTGTTTCCTTAAGGCTATTTCCTGTAAATTTTACCCACACGAAATAACTGCTAAGATATATCTTACTTTTAAGATTCAGTTATGTTTGAAAAGATACAAGTATTTAATTTTACTTAAGCTAGGCCGCATTTTACTTAAGCTTAGTCCAATTTTACTTAAGCTTAGTCCAATTTTACTTAAGCTTAGTCCAATTTTACTTAAGCTTAGTCCAATTTTACTTAAGCTTAGTCCAATTTTACTTAAGCTTAGTTCAATTTTACTTAAGCTTAGTTCAATTTTACTTTAGCTTAGTCCAATTTTACTATGCTGAAACACATTTGAACATATGTAGTTACTAATATTTGCATAACTATAAATGTAGCATATATATATATATATATATATATATATATATATATATATATATATATATATAGTTGAAGTAAATACTGAAAAATGATACATAAAAAATATATCTCCTTATAATATTGTATGTGCATACATTAAGTACTAATATATATATATATATATATAAATATATATATATATGTGTGTGTGTAATTAGGCAGCATCCCTTCGCTTATGCATGTTTGGTTAAACAGTAGCGCGAGTTTCTGTTTATTTACTTTTTGATTCGTTTTTTCGATTCGTCGCACGACCGATTTGGTATTGTCGTCCATGTTGTATAAAAAATATTTTGCATACTCATCTATCTGTCTGAAGATGACCGACGTCGGTCGAAAACGTTCGCGAAAATATGGCGATTTTTTTATACATGGACGACAATACCAAATCGGTCGTGCGACGATTCGAAAAAACGAATAAAAAAATACAAAAACAGAAGCTCGCGCTACTGTTTAACTAAACATGCATATTATATATATATATATATATATATATATATATATATATACATATATATATATACATATATATATATGATTTATTCTGTTTTTGGATTAAATCATAACAAATAGTTAGTATACTAAAATGAAGACAAGTTAAATCCACCATTAGTTATAAGCATTATTGAATACTTTCCCCTTTTCAAGGAAATGTTTATTCATTTAAACTTAGCTTAATTTTTTATATCTTGTATCGAACAATTCTGGGCTATGATGTCCTCTTCATCTTTTTCCTACATTTAACTTCTTCTTTGCTATACACCTCTGTTCTGTAATTATTTTCTTTTAATCTTGGGCGAAGTAAAATGATTACCGTAGGTGCACTTATGAAAACGGCACTCAAATAAGTGAGCCGTCATGTGATATTATCAAGTCATCTTGTATCACATGATTATCTCTGCGTTAAATTTATTATTTTCTGCTTAGCAATTCGCGTTATATGTTTAAGTCTAAATGAATAAATGCAATTTTCCTATCTATCCTTACTATCAAAACTGACTAGGTTTATTTCATTCTAATGATACAACAATATTTTCAAATCTAAATGTATCTAATAGCAATTACGATTTTGCTCATTTTCATATTTATTTATTTTTTAGGTTCTAATAAATTAATATTTTTTAATATATATTTCTAATCTTTATTACCAAATGTTCTTCTACACAGGACGTCATTTATATTTATATATATATATATATATATATATATATATATATATATATATATATAGATATAGTATTGTTAATTAAATTATTAATAACACTATTTAAACAGATTTTATTAAACCATATAAATTGAGTTCAAAACACTTTTAGAATTTCATTTTCAAGGAAGATAATTTACATTAAACTACCGTCAAATGTCGCTGATATGTTGAGAAGAGATAGTACAGCCATCCCCGGAATCACTTCCTCTGTAAGAGCTCACGATTTTTTGGCGGAACAATTATAAACACACATAGTCTGAAATTACATTTTTTGGCGGAATAATTATAAACACACATAGTCTGAAATTACATTTTTTGGCGGAACAATTATAAACACACATAGTCTGAAATTACATTTTTTGGCGGAATAATTATAAACACACATAGTCTGAAATTAAATTTTTTGGCGGAATAATTATAAACACATAGTCTGAAATTAAATTTTTTAGCGGAACAATTATAAACACATAGTCTGAAATTAAATTCTTTGGCGGAACAATTATAAACACACATAGTCTGAAATTAAATTTTTTGGCGGAACAATTATAAACACACATAGTCTGAAATTAAATTTTTTGGCGGAATAATTATAAACAAACATAGTCTGAAATTAAATTCTTTGGCGGAACAATTATAAACACACATAGTTTGAAATTAAATTTTTTGGCGGAACAATTATAAACAAACATAGTCTGAAATTAAATTTTTTAGCGGAACAATTATAAACAAACATAGTCTGAAATTAAATTTTTTGGCGGAACAATTATAAACACACATAGTCTGAAATTAAATTTTTTGGCGGAACAATTATAAACAAACATAGTCTGAAATTAAATTTTTTAGCGGAACAATTATAAACAAACATAGTCTGAAATTAAATTCTTTGGCGGAACAATTATAAACACACATAGTCTGAAATTAAATTTTTTAGCGGAACAATTATAAACAAACATAGTGTGAAATTAAATTCTTTGGCGGAACAATTATAAACACACATAGTCTGAAATTAAATTTTTTGGCGGAACAATTATAAACACACATAGTCTGAAATTAAATTTTTTGGCGGAACAATTATAAACACACATAGTCTGAAATTAAATTCTTTGGCGGAACAATTATAAACACACATAGTCTGAAATTAAATTTGTTTCACGTAAAATGCAAACCAATAACATTACATTTTCTGTTTAAATTATAAGTTTTTTTTATTTAATTTTTCTTTCGTCTTTCATAAATCCTGTTATAAATGACTAATTATAGAAAAATAACCGTGCTGGCTTTTCGTATTTGAGGTTAACACCTATTTAAGTGATGTAAATTATTTAGAGTGAAATATGTTTCTGCATTACTTATAAATATTTAAAAATGATGTTAATCATTCGATTTGTTATACCCAGTCTCATTCTACACGCGAAACGACGAAAAAATAAGTTGAAAAAATATAGTCGCCATCTAAACAAGTCGAGAAAAAAACTAGCTAAGAAAGTAGTATAATTCAAGTTCATAAACATGTTTTTTAACTAGAAAATTATGAAAGGAACTTATAAGTCCTCCATAGGTTAGCATTTTCTATTTAATAAAGATGGCGACTATATTTTAAGCCCAATTTTCATTTCGGCGTTTCACGTGGACAACTAAACTTGCCATTGTTTTTACTGTCATCTCAATGAATAATGTCCGAAATATTTCTCCACCAAAACTAATTATATTAACATTAAATCAGTTTATGCTTATTGAATACTGTGTAGTATAGTTTAGTTCGTTATGATATATTCCCCCTAAGCATCATCTTTTCTTTTTTAGGAGGGGGGGGTGTATAGTATACGTTCGTTCCTAACGAGATCATCCTCCCAAAATTACCTTCTCCTTTTTGTGTGTTGGTGGGGTAATCTACTCTCTATTCGGTTGTCATGATATTATGCTTCGATGCATTAACTCTTACTTTTGGGAGGAGAGAGGGGCGTTCGTCATGATATCATCCTATCTGACATTACTTACTCCCTGGGGCACTACATGTACTTCGTACATAATGATATCATATTCGCAGAATAAAAAAACTCCGTCCTATAAGCTATTTAATTTACAAAAACTTCATAAATTGCAAATAAAATAGATTCTTATTTCTTTTAAAATCGTCAGTAGTTGTTTTTATAGTAATAAAATTAACAATATAAAGTTTCTATTTTAAAATTTCCAGGAATATATAATTCTTTAATTTGCCCAATTGACATTCCGTGTTTTGCTATTGTCAGGAATAACCCATAGAAAGAAAGGAAGCGCAAAAAATAAATAGTCAACAAAAACGTGTTAGCAAAAGCATAAAGTTACTTTTCTACTGACCTGCGTAATTTATTCTGTTTTGAAGTATTTTAAACGTTTACTTTTTAATTTCAATTAAAATATTCAGTCAAATACATTGCGTTTGACAGAAAAGTGACATTCGTTCGCCGACGATCTACGAAGTCTGATGATTGTTTAATGTATTTACCTCTTTTCAATCAAGTAGAAAAGTAAATTGTAAGGCGTTTAAGTTATTTGTTTACTCGAAAAACAACTTCTAGGACACCCGCTTACGCCATTTTTCAAATGGAACTGTGACAAATAATTAGAATGCAATTAATATGATTTCAAGTTCTTTAAAACGCAACAAAATAGGCATATGTTTAGATAAGTAACTTAATTGGCTTTTTGTAACCAGCTATTTGTTGATTACTTGTTTTGCTTTTTCATCCCTTTTTTTCTGTTGATTATTCTTGACAATCGCCCCAAATTTTGAGTTTATTCGTTTCATTATATGCAATCTATTTTAATACTTAAACAAAATACAAATGTCATATTTGAATATATGACGTAACACCATGAGATTATCTTTTTCGTTGTTCTTCTTCAAATTATCAACATGTGAAAAGAACATTGTTTCTTTGTTTGTCTGTAGATTATGATACAGCTACATTAATTTCTGACCGAAGGGCGGTTAGTTATTAGTAGTATCTTATAAATGTGTGAATGTTTGCTATTTTTGCTTTACGATTAAATAACATAAAATTATAAAAAAACATAAATAAGAAAATAGAAAATTGTGTTTTTATTTATTTCGATGCATCGTGTATGGATTTCGCTAAAGATGTTATGAACTTAGTTTAATTCGCACATTAGAAATTAATTTACTGCTATTTTGACGAGGTGTTTTTCATGAATTTGCATGATTATAAACAGAAACATACATTTATTTATAAACTATAATTTTAAATATTTTTTTTAGTAAAACAATTGTCTATTTCTGACCATAAGCACAGTTTAATAAAATAATTATTGTTTTTCCGCCCTCCTTATTTTCTGAGAATATAACTTGTTGGATTTCACATTTATTCATAAATGTGGTCTCGTATCTATCACGTGGTCCGAAGGGGCGCATATGTTATATTCTTTATTGAAATGAGTATATTGTTGTGTTGTGTCCAACTTATTATGTAGGAAAGCAAGCAATAATATATGTTCACTTACCTAGAGACGAACACGTTCATTACTTAAAAATAGATTTTTTTAAAACTAAAAATACATTTTAGATTTATTTCTTCATGAATAAATATAAAATATTCTTAAAACATTGTTTTGTTTCGTTCTATTTCGATGTATTTACTTAAGCTTTTTTTAAACTAAAAATACATTTTAGATCCATTTCTTCATTAATAAATATAAAATATTCTTAAACCATTGTTTTGTTTCGTTCTATTTCGATGTATTTAATTAAGCTTTTTTAAGCTCAATTTCTACAGTAATCTCCGTTATTATTTATTCTGCTCCTATCACATAATTCTGAATTATCTCATCTAAATAAATAAATATCAATCTCACATCACTAATTATATTCAATCAGATTCTTCAAAACCTGTGACGAAATTGTATGAGACGGACCTAAGTTTACGCCTCTTCTTCGATTGGTGAACTATTCAACAATAATCTGTAACGCCATTTAACTGACACGCCTTTAAATATCCAAACATTGCACTCAATGACCCATGTTGCTTTTAGACTCAGTTAACCTTTAAAAGTTTACAAATACAAAAATAAACTTTCCAAGATTTTAGATTTAATGATGTAATCCAATCCCATCGGGATATAATATGTTGATTTTTATATTTATATTATTTGTAAACACATTTTATACTTATAAATCTACAAGTTATTTCAACTTAAAGTGATCATTTATGTTTCTACACCTCAAATCCAAAAGTGACGTTAAGTTTTCTTCATTTTACGTCAATTATTATGTCATATTTCATAAGTATTTATTTTTTCCTAAGGACTTTTATACAGAGACTGTTTATAATAATATTATTTCATTGTTTAAATTCGTGGTTATCATTATTAGAAGTAGGATACTACGTGTCAAGGTCTTACATGGGCATATGGGCGTTAGCAAATTAACTTTGTATAATTATTCAGTTAAAAACATCGTTTAAGTATTAATATTATTTAATTAAATATTGCGCTATTTGTCGCTATCCGACGTCGTCAGCGTTATTGTATTTTGTCATCCATCAAGAACCAGATTAATTCCGTTACCTGCATCAAAAGTCATCTGACATACTTTACAAATATTATTATTGAATTGATTCTGACAACACATTCTTAGAATATTAACAGATTTTATTTAACCCTATGATCGTCACGTAGCTGTAAGGTCAACTAAAGTGATTTACTTATCTTGTAAGAAGATTGACAATTTATTATCTACTTGTTGATTACACCATCTTAACAACGAGTCTTTTTAGTTCAGTCATATCTGCTTAACTGTCAAAAGTTGCGCCTGATTATTTTCCATAACATTACTTCTTACATCATAGCCGGATAAATGCCACTGACTTCATTTACAATACAATAGTGTCGATCTCTTGAAGTCTACGTGACCAAACTTTACGTGTTTTCTAACATATATCTGTAAAACATGCACTACCTAATATCTATGAGTAGACGCACCTCCACCATGCTAAAAATATGTATACTTGCGTGTTTTTATGTATACCGATAGCTTAATCAGCTGCGCAGCTATCGAGTGATCATTTGCTATACAGATATGTGAAGAGATGGCACAAATATTTATGTAACTTTAGAGTTTCACGGTTTTTAGATTACACCACGCGAAGGACATGAAATGTACACATGAAAAGTTCTACTTAATTCACTAGGACTAACTTTAGAGAATTCAAACTTTGTACAACAATCAAGATTTTTAGCGTTTAGTATTTATAACTAAGTATAGTATTTATTAGATTTCATTTGTATTTAACAGATTTGGTGAATATAAAATTTTTACAACATATTCACAAAATGTTTCTCTTTCAGAGTCAGTATCAAAATAAAATGCTGCGAGAAAGATGTCGGAGCCGAACAGCGGTTAAGATCCTTTACCATTTGCTTTAGCATTACAATTGTCTTAAGGCGCAGTATCGGAGTTTCCATTTACGTAATTGTATCGAAGGAGGTCAATTTCTTTCTTCACGTTCATTCTGTCGTTTTAAAAAGAAAATCAAAACTTCACAAATTATTAACGGATACGCAGCACAATCATGACAAAAAAGTGGCCAATGTCGATTAAAGCAATTTCTTACTCTAACTACGTCATTTGACCTTTCGATATTTCTAATCTCTTCCATAAAATATTAATTTATCATGTATACGAATGAAAACACGTTTCTCATGAAGTATACTCAGATTTCTTTTCAACACCGATTTCTCTTCTAGTATCTTATATTTTAGACGATTAATCTTTTTTTCAGATTATCGGCTAATGCAATTGAAATATTGTTAAATGTCTATTTTTATTAATTTACATCAATTAGGGGAAACATTAGAAAAATATATCGTATAGGTTTTCACTATATGATATAGCAACTATCTTTGACCAGATGCATAATTCTTAAATCGGCCTAAACAAATAAGATGTATTCTTAAGATTATTCGTCAGTAATCATACCAAGTATGGTTTCCGGAAACATAGTAAGCTAATTAGAAAATAATGATCCCTAGTTTTTTTCAATGTATAATTCAGGATAATACAAACTCCATTATTTGAATCTCTTCTCTACTATTGATATACAATTTGCATATTTCATGATGTCTTGATATTTCTAATTAGATTAGTGATTAAAAACCAATAAACAAACATTGTTGACACTCTTACTCTAATATCACCCAAATGTTGTCTGACAACGTGCAATAGACGCCATGGGCATTAAAATACAATCATCTCAAACGATGTGCTTCATAAAGCTTTCTGCAGTTTGTGCGTTACAATCTGCAAATCACATAGCCTACTCTTAATTGAATAAAAGAAAGTAATACAACAGTAAAGGAAAGAGTAACATGATATGTTTCGACATTCAATCCTAGCAAACGCTGTGCTTGTTGCCTAAAAATAATGCGATGTAAACTGTTGAAATTACTGCACGTATCAGTATGTTTCATATATCAGTAAATACTTTAAAATCTTTAATTAATCAATTACTTTTGATAATGGATAATTTGTTCTCGGCCTTTTGGCTAAGATCAAAGTGTAGTATCTGTTCCGATGAATACTGCACCCCATAGACTGGTATTGTCTTGGCCTTCGGGACTTTATTTACGCCGGTCAATGGGTCTGTCCTGTGCAGTTCTAGGAGGTCCACCCTCCCAGGCTTCGCCTCCCCACTTTGGAGAGGAGCAAGTTTATTGCTTACTGTCTGAGGCGCCCCTACCGGGAAATGCCGACGGGGCTGCCCAGGCAATTTTTTAAACCCCACTTTTCCGACCCGACCTTGGGTCACATCTTACTTGTGGGAGTAAGATAAAAACTGGCCTTGTGCCTAACTCCTGGAGAGGAGTAAATCAATAATCTTTTCCCGGCCTTTTGGCTAAGATCAAAGTGTAGTATCTGTTCCGATGGATACTGCAACATATAGCTCGGTATCGTCTTCTCCACCCTTTGAGAACGGGTTAGTTTATTGCTTATCGCCTGAGTCGCCACTATCGGGGAATGCCGACGGGGCTGACCAGGCAATTTTTAAAGGTTATAGCGCTCTTCCTCTAGGGTGCTGACTTATCAAATCCCACTTTCCGACCTTGTGTTACATCTTACCGCTGTGGGAGGTAGATAAATAAATGGATATCCTTTTTACGTGAATTTTCCAATAGAAAAAGATAACTGCGATAAAATGATTATCACTTCCTTTTCCTCTAAATTAAATATACGAGATATTTCACATATTTTCATTTAAATAAAGTATAATGTTTAATCGATAAAAGACAATATATTCAAACATAATGATGTCTAAATAATTATCGAACTCTACATTTTATCTGAACAAATTTTTTTTTCAATATTTTCTTCAATACAAAATTCTGATGATCATGTTTGCTTGTCTGCACATTTGATGTTGAAGGAAATGGGATAAGGCGCGAGTTAGAGAAGAAATCGTTAAAACGCAGAGTGACGGGATATGAATGGCGGGAGAAAAGGAATAGAGAAATGAGTAGTATCAGTTGTGTAAGTGAAAAGTCAGAGAATGGCGTTAAAAATGATTACGTAAACAAACTTCTTACATATTTTAGATAAAAATCAAAATTATTGGGTTATGTTTTCTTTCTTTTTAAAATAAAAAGGCAAAAATAAAACCTAAACATGATGGCATATTTTGTAATATTTTGCGTTACCCCTATCCCTGATTCTAGCAAATCGCCGTTCGATAACTTGCAGCACAACGTATGTGTTTAACATAACGTGTGTGTTTAACACAACGTGTGTGATTAACACAACGTATGTGTTTAACACAACGTGTGTGATTGACACAACGTGTGTGTAAAGATGCGAGCTGTGTTGATCGACAACCAGATGTAAATAGTTTACATTGACAAGAACCGGTTCGTAAGTACTTAAATATTTCAGTATGTGTTTGTATGATTATCTTGTATGGTATTGAATTCTGTTAGATAATTAAGTAATGTTGATAGTATTGTCATGTCTACCAATAATAATTAATGATTCATGATTATATTGTATGGTATTTAATTGTTTTAGATAGTTAGGTAATGTTGATAGTATTGTCATGTCTACCAATAATAATTAATGATTTATGATTATATTGTATGGTATTTAATTGTTTTAGATAGTTAGGTAATGTTGATAGTATTGTCATGTCTACCAATAATAATTAATGATTTATGATTATATTGTATGGTATTTAATTGTTTCAGATAGTTAGGTAATGTTGATAGTATTGTCATGTCTACCAATAATAATTAATGATTTATGATTATATTGTATGGTATTTAATTGTTTTAGATAGTAAGGTAATGTTGATAGTATTGTCATGTCTACCAATAATAATTAATGATTTATGATTATATTGTATGGTATTTAATTGTTTTAGATAGTTAAGTAATGTTGATAGTATTGTCATGTCTACCAATAATAATTAATGATTTATGATTATATTGTATGGTATTTAATTGTTTTAGATAGTTAGGTAATGTTGATAGTATTGTCATGTCTACCAATAATAATTAATGATTTATGATTATATTGTATGGTATTTAATTGTTTTAGATAGTTAGGTAATGTTGATAGTATTGTCATGTCTACCAATAATAATTAATGATTTATGATTATATTGTATGGTATTTAATTGTTTTAGATAGTTAGGTAATGTTGATAGTATTGTCATGTCTACCAATAATAATTAATGATTTATGATTATATTGTATGGTATTTAATTGTTTTAGATAGTTAAGTAATGTTGATAGTATTGTCATGTCTACCAATAATAATTAATGATTTATGATTATATTGTATGGTATTTAATTGTTTTAGATAGTTAGGTAATGTTGATAGTATTGTCATGTCTACCAATAATAATTAATGATTTATGATTATATTGTATGGTATTTAATTGTTTTAGATAGTTAGGTAATGTTGATAGTATTGTCATGTCTACCAATAATAATTAATGATTTATGATTATATTGTATGGTATTTAATTGTTTTAGATAGTTAGGTAATGTTGATAGTATTGTCATGTCTACCAATAATAATTAATGATTTATGATTATATTGTATGGTATTTAATTGTTTTAGATAGTTAGGTAATGTTGATAGTATTGTAATGTCTACCAATAATAATTAATGATTTATGATTATATTGTATGGTATTTAATTTTATTAGATAGTTAAGTAATGTTTATAGTATTGTAGTGTCTACCAATAATAATTAATGATTTATGATTATATTGTATGGTATTTAATTGTTTTAGATAGTTAGGTAATGTTGATAGTATTGTAATGTCTGCCAATACCAATTAATGTTGGCGTGAAATGTTAAACCATTTTAATCAAAATGTCTGGCATGATGAACTCTGCGTCATTATCGCAGCCATGAAACTCTACGTCATTATCACAGTCATGAAACTCTACGTCATTATCACAGTCATGAAACTCTACGTCATTATCACAGTCATGAAACTCTACGTCATTATCACAGTCATGAAACTCTACGCCATTATCACAGTCATGAAACTCTACGCCATTATCACAGTCATGAAACTCTACGCCATTATCACAGTCATGAAACTCTACGTCATTATCACAGTCATGAAACTCTACGTCATTATCACAGTCATGAAACTCTACGTCATTATCACAGTCATGAAACTCTACGTCATTATCACAGTCATGAAACTCTACGTCATTATCACAGTCATGAAACTCTACGTCATTATCACAGTCATGAAACTCTACGTCATTATCACAGTCATGAAACTCTACGTCATTATCACAGTCATGAAACTCTACGTCATTATCACAGTCATGAAACTCTACGTCATTATCACAGTCATGAAACTCTACGTCATTATCACAGTCATGAAACTCTACGTCATTATCACAGTCATGTAACTCTACGTCATTATCACAGTCATGAAACTCTACGTCATTATCACAGTCATGAAACTCTACGTCATTATCACAGTCATGAATCTCTACGTCATTATCACAGTCATGAAACTCTACGTCATTATCACAGTCATGAAACTCTACGTCATTATCACAGTCATGAAACTCTACGTCATTATCACAGTCATGAAACTCTACGTCATTATCACAGTCATGAAACTCTACGTCATTATCACAGTCATGAAACTCTACGTCATTATCACAGTCATGAAACTCTACGTCATTATCACAGTCATGAAACTCTACGTCATTATCACAGTCATGAAACTCTACGTCATTATCACAGTCATGAAACTCTACGTCATTATCACAGTCATGAAACTCTACGTCATTATCACAGTCATGAAACTCTACGTCATTATCACAGTCATGAAACTCTACGTCATTATCACAGTCATGAAACTCTACGTCATTATCACAGTCATGAAACTCTACGTCATTATCACAGTCATGAAACTCTACGTCATTATCACAGTCATGAAACTCTACGTCATTATCACAGTCATGAAACTCTACGTCATTATCACAGTCATGAAACTCTACGTCATTATCACAGTCATGAAACTCTACGTCATTATCACAGTCATGAAACTCTACGTCATTATCACAGTCATGAAACTCTACGTCATTATCACAGTCATGAAACTCTACGTCATTATCACAGTCATGAAACTCTACGTCATTATCACAGTCATGAAACTCTACGTCATTATCACAGTCATGAAACTCTACGTCATTATCACAGTCATGAAACTCTACGTCATTATCACAGTCATGAAACTCTACGTCATTATCACAGTCATGAAACTCTACGTCATTATCACAGTCATGAAACTCTACGTCATTATCACAGTCATGAAACTCTACGTCATTATCACAGTCATGAAACTCTACGTCATTATCACAGTCATGAAACTCTACGTCATTATCACAGTCATGAAACTCTACGTCATTATCACAGTTGAAACTCTACGCTCATTATCACAGTCATGAAACTCTACGTCATTATCACAGTCATGAAACTCTACGTCAGTTATCACAGTCATGAAACTCTACGTCATTATCACAGTCATGAAACTCTACGTCATTATCACAGTCATGAAACTCTACGTCATTATCACAGTCATGAAACTCTACGTCATTATCACAGTCATGAAACTCTACGTCATTATCACAGTCATGAAACTCTACGTCATTATCACAGTCATGAAACTCTACGTCATTATCACAGTCATGAAACTCTACGTCATTATCACAGTCATGAAACTCTACGTCATTATCACAGTCATGAAACTCTACGTCATTATCACAGTCATGAAACTCTACGTCATTATCACAGTCATGAAACTCTACGTCATTATCACAGTCATGAAACTCTACGTCATTATCACAGTCATGAAACTCTACGTCATTATCACAGTCATGAAACTCTACGTCATTATCACAGTCATGAAACTCTACGTCATTATCACAGTCATGAAACTCTACGTCATTATCACAGTCATGAAACTCTACGTCATTATCACAGTCATGAAACTCTACGTCATTATCACAGTCATGAAACTCTACGTCATTATCACAGTCATGAAACTCTACGTCATTATCACAGTCATGAAACTCTACGTCATTATCACAGTCATGAAACTCTACGTCATTATCACAGTCATGAAACTCTACGTCATTATCACAGTCATGAAACTCTACGTCATTATCACAGTCATGAAACTCTACGTCATTATCACAGTCATGAAACTCTACGTCATTATCACAGTCATGAAACTCTACGTCATTATCACAGTCATGAAACTCTACGTCATTATCACAGTCATGAAACTCTACGTCATTATCACAGTCATGAAACTCTACGTCATTATCACAGTCATGAAACTCTACGTCATTATCACAGTCATGAAACTCTACGTCATTATCACAGTCATGAAACTCTACGTCATTATCACAGTCATGAAACTCTACGTCATTATCACAGTCATGAAACTCTACGTCATTATCACAGTCATGAAACTCTACGTCATTATCACAGTCATGAAACTCTACGTCATTATCACAGTCATGAAACTCTACGTCATTATCACAGTCATGAAACTCTACGTCATTATCACAGTCATGAAACTCTACGTCATTATCACAGTCATGAAACTCTACGTCATTATCACAGTCATGAAACTCTACGTCATTATCACAGTCATGAAACTCTACGTCATTATCACAGTCATGAAACTCTACGTCATTATCACAGTCATGAAACTCTACGTCATTATCACAGTCATGAAACTCTACGTCATTATCACAGTCATGAAACTCTACGTCATTATCACAGTCATGAAACTCTACGTCATTATCACAGTCATGAAACTCTACGTCATTATCACAGTCATGAAACTCTACGTCATTATCACAGTCATGAAACTCTACGTCATTATCACAGTCATGAAACTCTACGTCATTATCACAGTCATGAAACTCTACGTCATTATCACAGTCATGAAACTCTACGTCATTATCACAGTCATGAAACTCTACGTCATTATCACAGTCATGAAACTCTACGTCATTATCACAGTCATGAAACTCTACGTCATTATCACAGTCATGAAACTCTACGTCATTATCACAGTCATGAAACTCTACGTCATTATCACAGTCATGAAACTCTACGTCATTATCACAGTCATGAAACTCTACGTCATTATCACAGTCATGAAACTCTACGTCATTATCACAGTCATGAAACTCTACGTCATTATCACAGTCATGAAACTCTACGTCATTATCACAGTCATGAAACTCTACGTCATTATCACAGTCATGAAACTCTACGTCATTATCACAGTCATGAAACTCTACGTCATTATCACAGTCATGAAACTCTACGTCATTATCACAGTCATGAAACTCTACGTCATTATCACAGTCATGAAACTCTACGTCATTATCACAGTCATGAAACTCTACGTCATTATCACAGTCATGAAACTCTACGTCATTATCACAGTCATGAAACTCTACGTCATTATCACAGTCATGAAACTCTACGTCATTATCACAGTCATGAAACTCTACGTCATTATCACAGTCATGAAACTCTACGTCATTATCACAGTCATGAAACTCTACGTCATTATCACAGTCATGAAACTCTACGTCATTATCACAGTCATGAAACTCTACGTCATTATCACAGTCATGAAACTCTACGTCATTATCACAGTCATGAAACTCTACGTCATTATCACAGTCATGAAACTCTACGTCATTATCACAGTCATGAAACTCTACGTCATTATCACAGTCATGAAACTCTACGTCATTATCACAGTCATGAAACTCTACGTCATTATCACAGTCATGAAACTCTACGTCATTATCACAGTCATGAAACTCTACGTCATTATCACAGTCATGAAACTCTACGTCATTATCACAGTCATGAAACTCTACGTCATTATCACAGTCATGAAACTCTACGTCATTATCACAGTCATGAAACTCTACGTCATTATCACAGTCATGAAACTCTACGTCATTATCACAGTCATGAAACTCTACGTCATTATCACAGTCATGAAACTCTACGTCATTATCACAGTCATGAAACTCTACGTCATTATCACAGTCATGAAACTCTACGTCATTATCACAGTCATGAAACTCTACGTCATTATCACAGTCATGAAACTCTACGTCATTATCACAGTCATGAAACTCTACGTCATTATCACAGTCATGAAACTCTACGTCATTATCACAGTCATGAAACTCTACGTCATTATCACAGTCATGAAACTCTACGTCATTATCACAGTCATGAAACTCTACGTCATTATCACAGTCATGAAACTCTACGTCATTATCACAGTCATGAAACTCTACGTCATTATCACAGTCATGAAACTCTACGTCATTATCACAGTCATGAAACTCTACGTCATTATCACAGTCATGAAACTCTACGTCATTATCACAGTCATGAAACTCTACGTCATTATCACAGTCATGAAACTCTACGTCATTATCACAGTCATGAAACTCTACGTCATTATCACAGTCATGAAACTCTACGTCATTATCACAGTCATGAAACTCTACGTCATTATCACAGTCATGAAACTCTACGTCATTATCACAGTCATGAAACTCTACGTCATTATCACAGTCATGAAACTCTACGTCATTATCACAGTCATGAAACTCTACGTCATTATCACAGTCATGAAACTCTACGTCATTATCACAGTCATGAAACTCTACGTCATTATCACAGTCATGAAACTCTACGTCATTATCACAGTCATGAAACTCTACGTCATTATCACAGTCATGAAACTCTACGTCATTATCACAGTCATGAAACTCTACGTCATTATCACAGTCATGAAACTCTACGTCATTATCACAGTCATGAAACTCTACGTCATTATCACAGTCATGAAACTCTACGTCATTATCACAGTCATGAAACTCTACGTCATTATCACAGTCATGAAACTCTACGTCATTATCACAGTCATGAAACTCTACGTCATTATCACAGTCATGAAACTCTACGTCATTATCACAGTCATGAAACTCTACGTCATTATCACAGTCATGAAACTCTACGTCATTATCACAGTCATGAAACTCTACGTCATTATCACAGTCATGAAACTCTACGTCATTATCACAGTCATGAAACTCTACGTCATTATCACAGTCATGAAACTCTACGTCATTATCACAGTCATGAAACTCTACGTCATTATCACAGTCATGAAACTCTACGTCATTATCACAGTCATGAAACTCTACGTCATTATCACAGTCATGAAACTCTACGTCATTATCACAGTCATGAAACTCTACGTCATTATCACAGTCATGAAACTCTACGTCATTATCACAGTCATGAAACTCTACGTCATTATCACAGTCATGAAACTCTACGTCATTATCACAGTCATGAAACTCTACGTCATTATCACAGTCATGAAACTCTACGTCATTATCACAGTCATGAAACTCTACGTCATTATCACAGTCATGAAACTCTACGTCATTATCACAGTCATGAAACTCTACGTCATTATCACAGTCATGAAACTCTACGTCATTATCACAGTCATGAAACTCTACGTCATTATCACAGTCATGAAACTCTACGTCATTATCACAGTCATGAAACTCTACGTCATTATCACAGTCATGAAACTCTACGTCATTATCACAGTCATGAAACTCTACGTCATTATCACAGTCATGAAACTCTACGTCATTATCACAGTCATGAAACTCTACGTCATTATCACAGTCATGAAACTCTACGTCATTATCACAGTCATGAAACTCTACGTCATTATCACAGTCATGAAACTCTACGTCATTATCACAGTCATGAAACTCTACGTCATTATCACAGTCATGAAACTCTACGTCATTATCACAGTCATGAAACTCTACGTCATTATCACAGTCATGAAACTCTACGTCATTATCACAGTCATGAAACTCTACGTCATTATCACAGTCATGAAACTCTACGTCATTATCACAGTCATGAAACTCTACGTCATTATCACAGTCATGAAACTCTACGTCATTATCACAGTCATGAAACTCTACGTCATTATCACAGTCATGAAACTCTACGTCATTATCACAGTCATGAAACTCTACGTCATTATCACAGTCATGAAACTCTACGTCATTATCACAGTCATGAAACTCTACGTCATTATCACAGTCATGAAACTCTACGTCATTATCACAGTCATGAAACTCTACGTCATTATCACAGTCATGAAACTCTACGTCATTATCACAGTCATGAAACTCTACGTCATTATCACAGTCATGAAACTCTACGTCATTATCACAGTCATGAAACTCTACGTCATTATCACAGTCATGAAACTCTACGTCATTATCACAGTCATGAAACTCTACGTCATTATCACAGTCATGAAACTCTACGTCATTATCACAGTCATGAAACTCTACGTCATTATCACAGTCATGAAACTCTACGTCATTATCACAGTCATGAAACTCTACGTCATTATCACAGTCATGAAACTCTACGTCATTATCACAGTCATGAAACTCTACGTCATTATCACAGTCATGAAACTCTACGTCATTATCACAGTCATGAAACTCTACGTCATTATCACAGTCATGAAACTCTACGTCATTATCACAGTCATGAAACTCTACGTCATTATCACAGTCATGAAACTCTACGTCATTATCACAGTCATGAAACTCTACGTCATTATCACAGTCATGAAACTCTACGTCATTATCACAGTCATGAAACTCTACGTCATTATCACAGTCATGAAACTCTACGTCATTATCACAGTCATGAAACTCTACGTCATTATCACAGTCATGAAACTCTACGTCATTATCACAGTCATGAAACTCTACGTCATTATCACAGTCATGAAACTCTACGTCATTATCACAGTCATGAAACTCTACGTCATTATCACAGTCATGAAACTCTACGTCATTATCACAGTCATGAAACTCTACGTCATTATCACAGTCATGAAACTCTACGTCATTATCACAGTCATGAAACTCTACGTCATTATCACAGTCATGAAACTCTACGTCATTATCACAGTCATGAAACTCTACGTCATTATCACAGTCATGAAACTCTACGTCATTATCACAGTCATGAAACTCTACGTCATTATCACAGTCATGAAACTCTACGTCATTATCACAGTCATGAAACTCTACGTCATTATCACAGTCATGAAACTCTACGTCATTATCACAGTCATGAAACTCTACGTCATTATCACAGTCATGAAACTCTACGTCATTATCACAGTCATGAAACTCTACGTCATTATCACAGTCATGAAACTCTACGTCATTATCACAGTCATGAAACTCTACGTCATTATCACAGTCATGAAACTCTACGTCATTATCACAGTCATGAAACTCTACGTCATTATCACAGTCATGAAACTCTACGTCATTATCACAGTCATGAAACTCTACGTCATTATCACAGTCATGAAACTCTACGTCATTATCACAGTCATGAAACTCTACGTCATTATCACAGTCATGAAACTCTACGTCATTATCACAGTCATGAAACTCTACGTCATTATCACAGTCATGAAACTCTACGTCATTATCACAGTCATGAAACTCTACGTCATTATCACAGTCATGAAACTCTACGTCATTATCACAGTCATGAAACTCTACGTCATTATCACAGTCATGAAACTCTACGTCATTATCACAGTCATGAAACTCTACGTCATTATCACAGTCATGAAACTCTACGTCATTATCACAGTCATGAAACTCTACGTCATTATCACAGTCATGAAACTCTACGTCATTATCACAGTCATGAAACTCTACGTCATTATCACCTATACATTATTGTTCCCTTCCTTCTCTCCGCTACTTACTTGCCTATAAGTTTAACACGGGGTTGTTTTAATTTTGTGAAAAATTAAATTCTTCCAAAGTGAGCCCTCTAAATTGGAAGAAGATTATAACTGCATCAGCTCAGAATCGTTTTTATTCACAAATTGGGGGGATAGGGCTATACTAAACCTTAATCTTAGCCACCAATTCTGTAATATTTAAGGAATTACGAACTAATTTCTCGTCATGTACAGATTTGAATCAGGTTAACGATTAAAACAAAAATTATGGAAGTCGCTCCAGACAAGGAATGACACCACTTGATATAAGGAGCTAAACATATACTACTTTAAAGTCAAATACTAGCTAATGATAAGTGTTAGATGGATAGATTCTGAGCCAGAAACATCAATTAGACATCATTTACCAGAAACATCGCTCATAGAATGTGTGTACTATAGGACAATAGAAGGGAAGTGATATTTACGAGGCTGCCGAATATAAACTTAATGGCCCACTTTCTACTCTGCTTGATAATTACGAATCACATTCGTTTCATCGCGCATAGGTTGTATTTATTTTTAATCGTGGAAGACGGCAAAATATCGAACAGTTATTTGGCTAGGGTCGGCTCTAGGTACAAACAGTCACAAAACGAAAATAAATGTGCACGCATAACATACGTGTGAAAGAAAACGTAATTTGCCTGTCGCGAAAGAATTAGCTTGTATTTCTCGTATATTTATCGGTGCGAGTAGAACGCGAGCTTTATCTGAGGTTAATTGAAACTAGTAATATGGAGGCAAACAACTGATATAATAATATGTTTAAAATGGTGCAATTTTCATAGGCACGTGCGAATCTTTTTCTAAAAACCATGATAGAAGGACTTTTCAGTAAGTAAAATAAACTTACTATTTTTTTTTGCGTGAGGGAGAGAAAATAAAAACATTACCGTGTGTGGAATTCGTCGGCCATTTGTGGCAGTGACAGTTGCACGAGTTAGTATGTATCTCTTCGGGAAACTGACACAACGTCGAAAGTTGAGGATTGAAATGCCTGCGGAGGAACACTCTGGACTACTAACAATTCCTGAGAATCTCTGTAGGTGCTCCACAAAAAAGGGGTACCTCAAAAAGATAACGTAAAGCCTGGAACTGCTCAGAACAATGCAATAGCAAAATGGGAACTTAATTTAAATCACCCAGACGGGTGTACATTAAAACTAACTAAGAAATGCTATAATCTATTTTCGAAAATACAATTTAAATCCCAACGTATTAACTAACAATTTTACACTGAATTTGGCTTCAAAAAACACCAACTGACTTTTATTATGGGATTATGAAAGATATTAAAAATTTCAGATCTATTACTTCGAAATGTTAATGCATGTGACGTAATCACGCTCTCTTAGCCCAATGTATTGAGTAAACGGTGCGCTTGAAAAGAGAATATTATCAGTAACAAAGACAAATGTAAATATTAGTAACATGAGCAAATACCTCAATTCTAGAATATATAGTCAACTTTACATTAATTATTTTATATTTCGCTGTTTATTGCAACTCATTCGACACGCAGAGCTTGGATTGTTAATGTGATGTGAAATATAACGAAATGACAAACTGCTTTTGTACATTAAAAAAGGGAGAGGTTGTGCGTGGGTGTGTTTGCGGGGACTTGTATGTAAGTACAATTGAGAGCGAAGAGAAAAATTGTACTTACATACAAGTCCCCGCATACACACCCACGCACAACCCCCCACATACATTTTCATTCACACCAATCCAAACCATTTAACCACATATAGCAGCCTCACCAGTGAACAAAATCCAGATACCCTCACATATATTTAGATATTAAAACCCCTTTTTGCCCTCAATTTAATTTCAAACAATCAACACTGCCTGCACAAAATAACATTTCACCTATGTCTCACGAAAATTAATAGCACTTTTTTCATTCTGTTTCTTTTTCCTTTTTTCCTTCCTCTCTATTTCATATTCTTAGCACATTTCAACAATTTCCTTCTAACTTACTTATAACCACACATTCCTGACATACCCAGCTGATTCAAAATTCCTACTCTCCAAAAATTTCACACCTTACAACAACATTTCTCCTCTCCCCATCACCTATTTCACCTTTTCGACTACTTCTCTCACACTCTTACCCACTTACCCGTCCCATTTTAAAATTACTTTCATTTCTTCAAATCTTTTCTAAAACTATGACACTACCCACACACCAAAAACACAGAACCTCCCCATCCCTCCTATTTCCCCAGCTCTCCACTTTCTCACTCATAGTCATCCACATTAATTTCACTGACTCCCTCAACTTTTTCACTCACAGCCATCCACATTAATCTCATTCCCTGCCACCGACTTCTCTCTGCCCGGACCTCGGTCCTGCGCTCTTAGTAGTGGCTACTACTTCTTTTCATCAACCCATCATGTAAACCCAATATTTTCATGTACTTGCATGCCATTTTTCTTAAAATTTTCATCCTGAGGAAGTTTTACAAATAAAGACGAAACGTTGATGAATACATAAAAAAAACATCTTTTGGTTTTTCATTTTTCACTTTCCATTACGTCGGATTACCTTCATCTTTTCTTTCGCATATATATATATATATATATATATATATATATATATATATACATACATATATATATATATATATACATATATATATATATATACATACATACATATATATACATACATACATATATACATACATACATATATATATACATATATATATATACATACATACATATATATACATACATACATATATATATACATACATATATATATATATATACATACATACATACATATATACATACATACATACATATATATATACATACATACATACATATATATATACATACATACATACATATATACATACATACATATATATATATACATACATACATACATATATATATATACATACATACATATATATATACATACATACATATATATATACATACATATATATGTATATATATATATACATATATATATATATATGTATATACATATATATATATATATATGTATATACATATATATATATATATATATATATATATATATAAATTATGATTTAAATATTAAAGTGTTTTTATACCGTCCAGACGATATTGTTTCGGGTTTTGTATCCCCATCACTGACGAAGTGGTGTTATCAGGCGATCGCATGGGACCGTACGCAGTTCGTAAATTCAGCCTAGAATCAGGAACCTAAAGCTTATGCTCCCGCGACTGCGTTAAATTGCCACATACAATAATTGAAATTACTGTAAACTTACCAAAGGGGCGGGAGAATTCGTCTTGTTAACGAAAGTGTTTAACGTTCGAGTGAACTTATCATAATCGCTAGTTACAACAGTCTCGTTACTCCAAAAAGGGACCCTGTTTGGAGTAACTATTAAGACAAATAATTCTTAAAGGTACATTAACGATACAGATTTTTAAATATTAATATGTTTTTATACTTTCGGAATATATCGTTTGGGGTGTTCTACATTAATCAGTGCAGAAGTGGCAGTTGCAGACGGTCCTATGGTATCGAACGCAGTTCGTAGATTGAACCTAGCATCACGAGCCAAACGCCTTGCCCACACGGCCGCGTTCAAATCGCCACAAATATTAATTGAAATAAAAAAAAACTGTTTGTATACATACAGACAATATCGTTTCAGGTTTTCTACACTCATCAGTACAGGATTTGCACTACATACACACACCCACATATATATATATATATATATATATATATATATAAAATGAATAAATTGGTAAATAATTAAGCAAAATAAATATTTAAAATATCGACGAGTAACAAACTGAAAAGAAAAGATAAATTATTTCAATTCTCATGTGTTGAAATGTGATTACCATTCAATTTCAAATATTGTTAAGGACGATGTTCACGAAAACGGACGCGTAAACAAAGAGTTGCCTGCCCTTTGTTTAAAAAGGATTTCCCTCATTGACCAATGAAAGCGTTAGCCAGTGAAGGAGTTATAACAACGAGTCGGATTGATGTGTTAGCTAAAGTAAACACTTCTTATATATAAAAGTAATCACTTACAAAAACACTTCACATTTAGACTGATGATTTTCTATAGGACTGATATATATATACCTCTGTGTTGCTTACCTGACAAAGATAGGTATTTTTCTCTCGATTTTGGCTGAGTAAAGTGTACTATGCGTTCTAACTATATTTTCAGTCCAACAGTTTTGTTGCTGTCGGACTGAGAAATTGTTCTGTTCAGTCCACCCTAACTTTATATTATCTCTGAAACAAGATTAGTTTATTTCTAAGCGCCTTGGTTATCCCACTCGGGAATGCCGATGTGCTACTCAGGTGTTTATAGACGTGCGTTTACTTCAGCTATTGCATTGGCTTGCCAAAAGCCCACCTGGCCTCATGCTTAATCTCATGAAGTGGAGGGAAATAATAATAATAATAATAATAATAATAATAATAATAATAATAAGAAGAAGAAGAAGAAGAACAAGAAGAAAAACAAGAAGAAGAAAAAGAAGTAGAAGAAGAATAAGAATAAGAAAAAGAAGAAGAAAAAGAATAATAATAAGAAGAAGAAGAAAAAAATGAGAAAAAAAAAATAAGAAGAAGAAGAAGAAAAAGAAGTAGAATAAGAAAAAAAAGAAGAAAAAGAAAAATAATAATAATAATAATAATAATAATAAGAAGAAGAAGAAGAAGAAAAAGAAGTAGAATAAGAACAAGAAGAATAAGAAGAAAAAGACGAAGAAAACTTATTGACAAAGGCCTGTGTTGGCACCAAATAACTAATTTATTTGTATTAAATAAATAACTAAATCTTCAGCATCGAATCTGGTTAAAAAAAAACTATATTTTTTCATTCTGCGATGTCTTCCGATGTAGATATATTGGATTTATTATTCATACACGCTGTCAAATGTCTCTCCATACATAACTTAACATTTACTACAATCTCCATTTAACAATGGGAGAGACTTAAATATTTGCCGTTATTGTGCGACAACAAGGAAGAAACTAAAAAAAGAAACGAACAATGTCTATAATTCATTCACAAAGTCCTGGTTGACCTAAATATTTGATTACTTTAGTAAAAAAAAATCTTCGGCATCGAATTTGGTTTTTAAAATCATAATTTTCATTCTGCGATGTCTTCCGATATAGAAATATTGGATTTATGCTCTCTCTCTCTCTCATATATATATATATATATATATATATATATATATATATATATATATATATATATATATATATATACGTGTATATGTGTGTGTGTGTGTTTACGAGTGTAAATGTTTCGATTCGATAAAAACACTTTAAATGTCACTTCCGGAACCCATAGAAATATCAGCAATCCTTATAGAGTACATTCCTATCAATTAGTTCTTCTATTTATAACTAAACTTGGGAAGTGTTTACTTCCTCGTTATCAGTAATGACAAATCGATAATACGTTATACTCAGGTCAAATAAAAGGGAGATAGTGTTTAATGAGTCACTTTTTCTTAATCTATTGAAAGATAGAGTCACGAACTGAATTCTGAAAATATCTCACTCTAAAAGAAAAACAAAACAACGCTTTGTCCGTTTTAGAATTACTTCCGGTTGAACGCACGCAACCTCGTTCATAAATACAACTTGAGTTTCGTCATGAAAAAATAGACGTTTTTGAGTTTCGTCAAAATCGTTCATTTTTGTTTTTTTTGTAGTCAGTTTTTGAAAAACGTTTTACGTTCGAGAATTGATTAATTTGTGGGCGTCAATTATTCATAGAGTAATTTATATTGGCAGTAATCCGTAGATGTATTTTTTATATACATATATATAGAAATATATATGTGTATCTCCCTCTCTCTCTCTCATATATATATATATATATATATATATATATATATATATATATATATATATATATATTAGAGGTTTATGTAGTTTGCTTGAAGCATTGTTTATTAGTATATAGAAATGTGATACTTAGAAGGCAATACAATGCAGATGTGTGACGGATAGACACAAGTTGGAGCAAATAAGACATATAATGGTGGAACAAATGAAATAGTGTCACCCTTAATACAATGTATACATATACACACACACATATAGATATATATATATATTTATTTATTTATTATTATTATTATTATTATTTTTTTTTTTCACAAACCCATATATATCTGTCTATCTACACAATGTTACACGCTTGAACTTGAGTTGAGCACGGTTCTGAAGAAGAAAAGAGTTCCCGAAATATTAAAAAAAAATTATATCATACGAGATTTCCACAGGCCATCTTGATACAGGTATTACATAACATTGTAACATTGTGTAGATAGCCAGATATATACGTGTTTGTGAATATATATATATATATATATATATATATATATATATATATGCATACATTGTATTAAGGGTGAAACTATTTCATTTGTTCCACTATTATATGTCTTATTTGCTCCAACTTGGGTCTATCCGTCACACCTCTGCATTGTATTGCCTTCTAAGTATCACATTTATATATATATATATATATATATATATATATATATTATATATAATTTAAACACTAGTACTAATATACTTAAATGCTTATAATACCTAATAAATATAGTTTTATATTTAAATTTTCCCGCCATAATTAATTATAAATCTCACTCCAGGTTTTTACCTGATTGACATTATTCCACTGAAGATGGACCCAGATGGGTCAGAAAGTACTCTGGACCAAAATGTAAATTACGACAGTTTCATCAGCCAATTCTCATCCGAGATTAAGACTTTAATCAGGAAAATTGAAGGGATCAATACAAAAATATCCAGACAAGAGTTGTCGATTATTTTTAATAATACGTGTATTAAGGAAAAAATGCTGCCTCGATATATATATATATATATATATATATATATATATGTGTGTATGTGTGTATGTGTATGTGTGTGTATATATCGTGTCTATTTAGGCAGCATTTTCTCATTTATGCAAACATTGTTAAATAGCAGAATTAATCACTTGTATTATACTCTTTTAATTTTTTTTTTTTTTTTTTGTATTAAAATCAAAATATTAATAAATGTTCCATAGGTTTCAACAGGTTTCACAAACGTTTTCGATTCTTCGTCCAATCATTATCAGGTGTCAAAAGCAAATGAACAAAAACGCTGGAGAAAGAGAATTTTAAAAAGACGGCAGAGAAACACACATAGAACGTTTTTTTCGCATTGTTCTAGGAAGTCGTTAACGATTTAAATTCAGCAACGCTGGTGTACATCACAGAACAAAAGTAAATCAAACGTAAATAGTAATTTCATCCTTTTTATTTTTTATTTTGTTTCATACTCCATGACTGACTCATGTTGTTATAAAGCGTACAAGCCTCTGTGTTGGTGATTTGCACAGATTAGGTCTTAAATCTCTGTTTGTGCGAGATCACGTCGGTGCTTGTTTTTGAATAAATTGATAGTTCGCACTTAGATAAACATTGTAATATATGAATATATAATTATTTTTTTTCAAGCAAAAATCCACGTTAATTTAAAAAATTTTTTTTTATTTATTTTAATGTCTTCTTAGACTTTCGGTACGTAACAGTACTCTTATCAAAAGTAAATAGTTATTTACTCATTTTCCCCCTTTTTTCTTCTTTTAAATACTTCTCGACTGAGCCATGTTGTTACAAGTCGAGCAAAACTCAGTGGTGGTGGCACGGATTAGGTCTTAAATGTCTGTTTATGCGAGATAACTTCAGCGTGTGTTTTTGAATAAATAGATGGTTCGCAATTAGAAAAACGTTGTAATATATAGACGTAGAATATTTATATATATATATATATATAAATATATATATATATATTTATATATACATATATATATATATTTATATATATATTTGTGTGCGTGTGTGTGAATGAATACATACTCGTCTATTAAGAAAATGAGAGAATATAATGTGTTTATTTTAATAGTGTACACGTACTGAATGGTTCGATTTGCGATATTTCAGGTTTCACAGATCAGACGTAGTTTGAAAACTGCATGACGCAGTCAATAGTCTTCTATTAGATTTTTCTAATAGCAGGTTTACTTCGTTATCAATTGTAACCTGGAATAAATGTATCTTAACAAAAAGAGCGGTAAACAGTATATTTATATAAGTCTTACATTTTTACTGGTACTTTTCGCTGCAATTTATATATCCAGGCAATTTAGCTCGGCGTCGTCGGCTATTTGGCTCAGCCAGCAAGCGATCCGATTGGTCGCTTGCCTAAATTGGCTTACTATGGAGACTCGACTTTCCGTATAAATCACTCGCCTCGTATTTGTATGGTTCAGATTTCTCGTACACTCGATTCTCCTCGGTTTCGATATTTGTTAACTTATTAAAGCTACAGCATTGGAGGTGATTCATAATTAATTGTAGATCATGCCTGCAAATCAGTACCAAGCAATGGTCGTCACACCTTAGAAATCAATAAAAATGATCGCTAACGACTAACTTTATCTTACAATTCGTGATACTATAATGTTAATTCTTTAGGTGCCGATATTTTCCTCTCATGTCGAATACTTGTAATCTAGCACTACTAATGCTATTACCTAAGAAACTAATTACAACTTAAAATATAAACAAGAAAAGGATTCATAATCATTAAAATTACAATAAATGCATTTCGGTAATTTTCTCAGTTTGTAGCTCAATGCCCCATCTTCTCCTTTTTCGGTTGTAAGAGAAATTGCCGAAACAGTTAATACTGCGCATAAAATGAATATGTTCTTCTACTATAAAAACAGAGAACTGGTACACCTCTTTACACTTACTTTAACGATCCACAGCGCCACTTTCTATATGCTCAAAATCAGTACTTAGTCAGTCTGGTTTTAACACCTCACCTTAAACATATTTATGGTCTTGCCTGGTTTTATTTATCTTCCTCCCACAAGATAAGATGTGACACAAGGTCGGGAAAGTAGGAACAAACCAGCGATCGAGAATTTGAGCACTCTGGCTATTTAAAAATTGCCTGGGAAGCCCCGTCGGCATTCTCCGGTACGGGCGCCTCAGGCGATTAGCAATAAACTAACCCCCTCTCAAAGGGTGAGAGGGCAAAGCCTGGGAGGGTGCACCTCCTAGAACTGCACATGTGACTCGATGTGGCGAGTGTAAAATGCAATAAATTTGGGGAATTTGGGGAATTTTTGACCCCCCTTTGACCCCTTTGGGGACGCGAACCAGAATTTTTCTGAGGTTAATGATGCTCGTTTTATATCCAGAACAATTGCCTCTACATTTTGGTCAAGTTTTAGAAAAATTGAATGGATGGATCAAACGTTATGGGAGAAAAGGGTATTTTTTACACTTTTGGGGGGCTTTTGACCCCCTGGGTGTGCGAACCAGATTTTTCCCAAGGTCAACGATACTTATTTTCTATTAGGAACAATTGCCTCAACATTTTGGCCAAGTTTCAGAGAAATTGAATGGATGGATGAAAAGTTATGGGGCAAAAAATGTAATTTTTTGCTATTTCGGGGCGTTTTTCAAAAATCGGTAAATGTCACTTTCTAACCTGACCAAAGTTACAACTTCATGCAAAATTTCAGAGAAATTCAATGGATTGTCGCGGAGAAAAATCCGGACGGACAATAATAATATAATATAATATATAATATAATACAATAATATTATAATTATGACAATAATATTATTAATAATAATAATAATAATAATAATAATAATAATAATAATAATAATAATAATAATAATAATAATAATAATAATAATAATATTAACTATAGTAATCATAATATAGGAAAATAAGCTAAAATTAAAAAAAAAACTAGAAATTAACTAAAGTTTATTGACATTATATAATGATGATAATAAAAAACAACAGTAATAATGATAATAATACTAATACTACTACTAATAATAATAATATTCATAATGATAATAAGGGGTTGGGAATACATTAATACTAGTGATAATAATACTCGAATAGAATAAAAAAGAAACAAGGATAAGATTACAATAATGGTAATAATGATAATAATCTTAGTAATAATCAGAATAATGATGAACAATAATGGTAACAAAGGGAAATGATGGTTGAGTAATTAGTTTGATACAACACTAATAATAATAGTATCGGCAATGGTAATAGTAATACAAATAATATCAGTAATTATCTACGTTAATAATATTAATATTAATAGTATCAACAACCACAAAATAAAAAAAAGTATTGTAATAAAAATAGTAATAATAATGGAATAATTTAATATAATAATCATACTGACAATAATATAATATATGATATCATAATATATAATAATTGCTAAATATGTTATCTATTTTAATTTGTGGATAGATATGTTCTCTATTTTTGTCTATATTAAGCACCCTAGTGTTATCATGTTTTGAAGGGTCGGTATTGCATGGACGAGGTTATTAATTCCAAGGAAAATTGTAGCGACTATAGAATCATGGGTTTGTCTACGGTAAATTGATTTTAGTTTATATTTTATTTTCTCTTTGTAACATTTGTTCAATTGGTTATATGTATATTACGAAGAAGGTGTAAGCTATTGTGGTGACAGTTAATATAGGTTTCTTGTTTTCTGTTTAGAGATTTACCTCTATCACTAATTCGAACTATCCCAAGTTTTTCACTTAGGCATAGATAAAAGGGTGAATTTAAAGAACTACAGGTACTGATTTTTTCTGATAGTGTGCAATTTGATATTAGATATTCGAATTGATCTGAACAACAAAAGAGTTTATATTTATAGTATTACCTACTGGACACACACACACACATATAGGTATATGTATGCATATATATAAATATATCAGTGTATTTATTTATTGTTTATAGTTAAAGAGTAACACTTAAATATAAATACATATATATATATATAAATATATATATATAAATATATATATGTCTGTGTGTGTGTGTGTATGTATGTATGGCTAATACATTATGTTCAGGATAGCTGCTGAGCAATTAATAAACTGAAACCAATTATATTGAAGAAAGTATAAATACAACATATAAAAAGAGGGGTTAAACATCTATCTATTAAATACGTATTAAACTAGTGTGGTTCTAGGTATTTTATTGTCCCCGGCAGGTACATGTTGCACAAGGCCAGTAAGCAGGGGAGAAACAAGACAGCGCCTCTAGAGAAATAGCACTCGGGCCTATTAAAATCTACTACACCAAAAACATACACACTGATATCACAGAAAATAATCGTGACGAGTCAATAGGATTCATCGTCTATTTTTACTCGAGGAAAAGTCGGTCTGCTCTTATTTTAAGGCTTTTTATATAAAACCATCTTGCCAAGAAGACATGCAGGCTAGGAATTGTTATTTTTCTTGTTAGATTTTCCAAGTCATACTAATATAGACATCATATTTCAGATCGATACTCGAGTTCAAATAACATATTTGTTCCTTTTTGTTTTCAGTATATAACATACCGAAAACAAAAAGGAACAAATATGTTATTTGAACTCGAGTATCGAATATATTTTATTTCGCTTCGGATACCTATTCCGAAAATATATTAAACGTTTGATAAAGTTCATGACGAACTCGTATGCATATTATTTAACATCGTAATTGAAGGCAAATTCCTGCGGAGTTGGGAATAGAATACGAAAGAAATCGACAAATATAGCGAACAAAGAGAGGGAGCCATTACAGTTTATAAAGTTGCCTTGTGCTTGCAACATCGTTATCGGCAAACTGGATATATAAACTGTACAATGGTACAAGTATGGTGTTGCTAGGAAGTATAGGGCATTCTTAAAGAAATGCTTATATTATTTAAAAATAAATCAAATTATGCCAATAAATTGTGCATCAGAACATTTTTAAAGATACTTCCCAAAATTATGAATATAAAATAATATACTAATATACTGTAATTACTTTAAAAATAAAATGATATTTTCCCCCGAACATTAAAATTTAGTACGTGCACAGTATTATTCTGGGAGCTAACGTAGTTCTATGCGCCGTAGAAATCACATAGTGTCGTATCCTGTAAATGTAGTCCGTTGCTATGAGAATCACATACGTTCCGGCCGGTTGCGCTAACATTCGTTCTCTGCTCCCGGTCTGTTTTAAAAATGTGTTGACTTTTGTGTTAACGAAGCTTGCTTGTTAATTGAGAAAGCTGTCGGTCATCCTGGCAAGTCAAAACAACAACAAAAAAAAAAACTATGATAAAAATGAAAAATTATATTTTCATTGTTTGGGAGAAAATACAAGTTTTACTGGTGCAAATCTTTGGTTAGGAGACTTTGAAGTTGTCTTGCCTTTTCTTTCTTAGAAGAAGTCTTATTTAAAAAAGAACACTTAGTATTTAAGATCTCTGTTTTCAATTACGATATTTCTATCAGTATGTATATGTGTGCTCCGAACTCACCGACGGTTTTCTAGTGAATCATCCAAGTGTAACTTACCGGGCAATGAAAATTTTTTTCCAATTAAAATTATACAATACTGTGTTTGGGTCTTATTTTCAATATAGCACGCCTCAGTATTTGTTACGAGGTAATTATTTTCCTCAGTTATGGTAAGTGTACATTCATGACTATTTTAATTTAACACCATAATTTGATTTTCCCAAAGTTGTTTTCTTAATAATTCAGTTATCAACTCATATAATTGCTCATGTTACCACGGAGGTAACCTCTATTATTGTAAAAAAAATGTGACTTGGCTACTTGCTCTTAGATACCAATTTTTACCAGAAAATACAACATTTAAAAAATACGATTATCTGTGACCTTTTCAGATGAACTGCATCTTCCTATTCCAACCTCCTTCAAGTAACGGAATCACCGAAAACAGCGCCCACTCTGTTTGACGCCGAACTGCCAAGAGGAAGGAACTATAGTTCCTTCTTCTTGAAGTCGAACTGCCAAGAGGAAGGCACTATAGTTCCTTCCTCTTGACGCCGAACTGCCAAGAGGAAGGAACTATAGTTCCTTCCTCTTGACGCCGAACTGCCAAGAGGAAGGAACTATAGTTCCTTCTTCTTGAAGTCGAACTGCCAAGAGGAAGGCACTATAGTTCCTTCCTCTTGAAGCCGAACTGCCAAGAGGAAGGAACTATAGTTCCTTCTTCTTGAAGCCGAACTGCCAAGAGGAAGGAACTATAGCCCTCCGTGACTTACTTTCTCCAATTTCTTCTATATGTTCATATTATACTAACTAACATTTTCGTTGGAAATTTCATGTTCTTGCTTAAAAAAAGCTCATATAAAATTAACCTCTTGTTAACTTTATTGTTACACACGCAAGATGTGATCTTGTTACACTACGGCCTGACACATCGCAACATATTTTGATCAATACTTTATCGATATGCCCGTTAATACATCTTTTGCTGAATAATATGAAGCCATAGAGATGAAAAAGATTAAAAGGTAGAAGCATATTGTGACATTTTCCCCCATCATTTCTTTGTGTCGTTTTTTTTCATAGTCATGCGGTCATCGAAAATAAGTCTTAGCTTGCTAATAGATGAACACACGTTCACACAACTAGATTGCCTACAAGATCTGCCAAATTTTGCAATACTTATCTTTCAATTCGTGATAGTATTCTTCTACAAGAGATCCGAAATTTAATAGTCGCATTTAGAAAATTATTATTAACTATTTTTGCAATACTTATTTTTCAATTCGTGATAGTATTTTTCTACAAGAGATCCGAAATTTAATAGTCGCATTGGGAAAATAATTATTAACTATTTTTGCAATACTTATTTTTCAATTCGTGATAGTATTCTTCTACAAGAGATCCGAAATTTAATAGTCGCATTGAGAAAATAATTATTAACTATTTTTGCAATACTTATTTTTCAATTCGTGATAGTATTCTTATACAAGAGATCCGAAATTTAATAGTCGCATTGGGAAAATAATTATTAACTATTTTTGCAATACTTATTTTTCAATTCGTGATAGTATTCTTCTACAAGAGATCCGAAATTTAATAGTCGCATTGAGAAAATAATTATTAACTATTTTTGCAATACTTATTTTTCAATTCGTGATAGTATTCTTATACAAGAAATTTAATAGTCGCATTGGGAAAATAATTATTAACTATTTTCGAGAACATTACCGCGTTTCCTGACTATATTTTTGCTTCGTGAATCTTGAACGATGAAGAAATTCAACTGCAATTAACGACAAAAGTGAACTGAAAATATGTCATGTTAGACAAAGTGTGTTTAACTGTTCAGCGAAAAAGAATAGACGATATATCTCATAATTCGCCATTTTCCTTTTTTTTCTTTCAATTATTATTTGCGCTTTGATTATTTCATTCCTAATTAATTAAATTAATTAATTTGGGAGTTTTTCAAACTTCGACCTCACAAAACATAAAGCCAACGCGTCCCAGATTTTAAAACTCGTAGAATCTCAATTTACTTCAAAGTAAAAAAAATATCTAATAATACTGCGAACATGAAAAAACGTAGACACACATATAGATTATATGTTTAGAACAGACGACTTCTAAACTTTGAGGGAAGAATAATTGGATTTTAGTTGTGATACTGTTAAAGAATCTTCGATTCCATAATTTTGACAGGGAAACAAAAGAAAATATGAGTTAACTTATGTTCAAAAGAAGAAATTTAATTATTTTAAGTGCATGAAATGTAATGAAAAAAATGTCCTAAACTATTATCAAACGAATAATACATAAGTAAACCCCCCCTCACACACACACACACATATATATATATATATATATATATATATATATATATATATATATATATATATATTAATTAACTTACGTACATAAAATAAATCCATGCGCACGTGTTTCGTGCTATCAGCTGTCATCATCTTGCCTACGTGACTTGATAGGCGATGAAAAATCGTACATATTCGTGCAGGACGTCATCGCCGGATGGTAAAGCATAAGACTATAGTCATTTACATCGAGGGTTCGATCCTTGTCGAGGATAGCAATGCTGATGATAACTGATAGCCATATATGTTTATATGTACGTAAATTGATAAAGAAATATATATATATATATATATATATATATATATATATAAAATATAATAACACGATCGACAATTATGTGATTTCGTGTTATTATATTTTATTATTGCTCTGTTTACTACATTGAGCTCTCATACCCGGATTTCCTCCTGGAATTATTCCACTATAACACATATATATATATATATATATATATATATATATATACATATATATATAATAAAACTAATGATACGTCCGATCAAGAGCGACAGAATGCAATATTCTGCATATTCTTAACTGTTTAGGAAGTGGAAAAGATGCTTAATAACAACAGTGTTCTATCGCTAATAAAACCAATAACTAAATTACGGAATTTGCAAGGCGATTAAAATCGTACATATTTGAGCAAGGCGTCATATTTGGATATGAAGCATCGTACTATAGAGATTTACATCGAGGATTCGATCCTTGCCCAGGCTAGCCATGCTGATAGCCAGAAACACGTGCCCATGTATTCCTTGTATGTACGTAAATGAATTAATTAATTAATATATATATATATATATATGGTAAAATGAAAAAGGAAAGCCAAAAAACTGGATGTTTTTTATGTGTACATCAACGTTTCGTCTTTATTTATAAGACTTCATCAGGATGATGATATAGGGAAAAGATATCATGCAAGCACAGATACATGTAGGGTAGACATGTTGGGAAGAAAAATAAAATAAAATGAAAAATAATGGCAGCGTCTTGCTGGACGTCCGTACTTGTTAGAGAATGAAAATGAGTGGGAGAAAAAAGGGGAAGGGTGGAGGGAGCAAGGACTACTGTGGCTGGCGATGAGAGAAAGAGGTGGGGGATGAGCAGGGGTAAAATGGATGGCAGAGAGAGATTGGAGGAAGAGGGGGAGGGAGTGTTTGACCAGATGGCTGTGGTCGAGATTGAAGGGGAAGAGTGAGTTGGAATGTTTGTGTGTGGGGGGTGTATGCAGGGAAAATGGGGATGGGTAGAGAGGGAGGGGGGGCTGTAGAACACACTATTCGCAGCCAACTCCCACAACAACAGGAGAAACTTTCTGCTGAGATGCATCGAAGAAAAGGTCATACCCGCAAGTACATTTACATTTCTAAAGCAATCGCACCACATTTTTCCTGACTACATTCAAACATATTTAACATCATCTGCAAACCTACTAAAACACAAGAGTTCACACTTTTTCCACGAGGCCAGAACATTGGGCATCAACCTCAAAAATAATAAAACAATACTGCCCAACACTATCGATAACATCACTAAATCCATCAAAAGATTCAATACACAACATACAACCAGACTAAACAACAAACTCAACAAACTTATCCAAAACAGCAAATGGAAAACTCTAGGACGCCCGGAACTCATAAACAACCTCACCACCTATAAACTTTCTAACATAGAAACTGAAGCTCTCAGTTTCGGTTTAAAATTCGCCACTGGAATACACTCTAACACCACCACCAACACAGTTCTAAAAAATTACAGACACACTAACACAGATTTCACCAAAGGCTTCATTCAAGGCATAATCTCAACTACCACCACTCTCCCTAATGACCCCGTCTTACCCAAGAGATACATAGACACTCTTAAACACCTAGCTAACAACAACAACATACTCATATCACCATCTGACAAAGGAGGGGGCATAGTAATCATGGACAAAAATTCATATATCAAAAAAATATCTACTCTATTATCCGACGAAAACACATACACTAAAACTGACCAAAAAACTATAGATAAAAACATAGAACATTTTAACAAATCTTTCAAACACCTAATCAAGAACAACAAAAAATGGGCATCAAACATTGAGTATCACCCTATCATTCCCACATTATACGGGCTCCCCAAAACCCACAAACCTGACACCCCCATGCGTCCAATTGTATCAAGCATAGGTAGCACCACACACAAAATCGCACGGGCCATAGCTAACATCCTCACTCCACTAATGGGTACCATCAGTCCCTCCCACATAAAAAATTCAGGCGACCTTCTTAGCAGAATAAAAAACATCAACGTAGAAAATAAAAATATACACAGCCTAGATGTAACTTCGCTCTACACTAACGTACCTGTAAAAAAATGCCTACACTTACTTCACACACATATAAAGAAAATAAAAACCGACCTACCTTTTCCCCCAAAACTTTTATAGAAATAATTAGACTCATCACTGACATAACATATTTCCAATTTAACGAAGTATTCTACAAACAAAAATTTGGACTCTCCATGGGCAACCCCCTTAGCGGTGTATTGGCCTGCCTCTTTTTAGAATTCTTAGAATCCGGTCCTTTCAAATATAGACTACCTCCTAACATCGAATACTTTAGATACATAGATGATATTTTAATTTTCCTCCCCACAGACACACAAATCATTCATGTTAAGGATAAACTCAACACAGTAGAATCCTCCATAA
>OY744555.1:42616195-42701195 GCA_963556195.1 Sepiola atlantica
CCATGAAAATAGTGACATTAAACAACCATAAAACACGTGTTGCAAGGACAAATACGTGAGCCTCACGATCAGCAAGGTCCATTTGATGAGAAAACCTGGTGGACCCAGTTGGTATACTGCGAATTTCACCCATCTTTACTTCAGACAACAGAATACAATCAACACAATTCAAGAAAATAAAATAAAAGACAAAGAAAAAGACATTCACCAAAAATTAAATTAGTCATGGAAAAGCAGCCACCACATAAATAGTCTCGTTAAAACATATAGAACATAATCTCGAAGTCATACCATCGATTGTCTAAACACTCTCTATATTTTAATAACACAAAGTAAATGACAAAATTGACCTGTTTTGATAATTCTAATAAGCCGTAGTTTTTAATAAACTGAAAAATTTACTTATATCTCTTTTGGCTATGTATGTATTTTCTCACACTCTCACACTCTCTCAGTCTATGTTTGTTTCACAACTCTCTAACATTTCTTCGTGCTTCACTGATCCTTGAACTAAAGTGTGACGTTATTTTTCAGTGTGCTCATCTAATTTACATACGTCTGTCTGTGCACACTACAGTTGGTTAGTAAAACAATAAGCACATTTAACTCTTTATAATAATGATAAATAATTATGTTATATAGACTTTATATTAATACCACTTTAATTATTAATAGAAAACCGTTCTCGCTTCAATATATAATAAATAAATGGAAAAAAAATATATCAGAAATGAAAAGTATTCATGAAATCCATCACTTAATATTATATGACAGTATTTTCGTGTTTATGCTACGCACAATAGCAAAAAAAATCTTCAGTTAAATGGTATGTTTAGATTTTATGATAACTTTCGTGTGTTCGAACGAATTTTTGAACGTTTTGACAAGTCGATATATGAACAAATCTAAAAGTATTTCACTGACAAACGAGATTTTAGTATGAAATGCAAAAAATGTTGGCCATTTTATAATTGTTATATATACTAACAAAAAACGTATTTTGATCAAGGAAACACGTTTGTTGAAAAATGTAGAATTTAATACTTTGCTCTATAATATTATTTATTTACTATTTATGTTATTCTCACAGGCACGGAACTGATAAAATCAAGACATGTCTCCTGTGACATCGATGCCCATTTGTCAGTAATGGCTCACTTCAATTATTTTAGATTTGATGGAGTGCATTTTATTCATCGTTTTTCATATAATGTCCTATGAATTGTTCTCTATTTGATTTATATCTTGGCTATTTGCAAGACTTTCAGAATGTAGTTATCCCTTCACTTTTTATATATCTCGCCGTATGGGTTGAAGAAATTAGATACTGAAATAAAAATAGATTGTTCTGAAATATTTCATAACTTTATAGGATAGAAAATGATCTAAGACATCTTGATAGAAACAGCATGAATCGGGTTTGTGAGAATGAAGCCTCAAGCTATTATAAATCAAGAGGAGTTTACACCATGCATCATATATCTTGTATTACCTTTCCCATATTACAATTTTACTTGTACATGCATATTGGCATGTCTAACCACACGGAAGGGCAGTGATGCGGACAGACACTTTCGTAGGTGATTGGGATATATATATATATATATAATATATATATATATATATATATATTTAGATTTTTCACTTAGAAGATATTTTATTCAGTGAAGACCGGGATTAGGCCAATAAAAATAAGCTCGATGATACTCGATTACAGGGTACAGAGCATTTATATGTGTTTTTTTGAAAGTTTACCAAAACATTTTGTTCACGAAATCATTCATCGCAACAAAAGACTTTTTTCCTTTCAAAGTTTATTTATTTATTTATCAGATTTATCAAAATTAAAGGGGTTTTCTCTACACGTGTTTCTCTCCGAAGAAGGTCTTTGCTTGGCAGATCATCAGGGGAATTATGGACCTGGAACAAGAATTTCAACAATGTGGTGTTGCCTTAATTGAAGTGATTTAAGAAGAAAACATAAGAAAAAAGGAAAAGAGAAAAAACCTCTTAAAAAAGTGGCTCATAATATTTTTGCATTATGGTTGCTACGATGCAAACAAACAGGGAATTAGTTCCAATGCAGTCCAAAAGAAATAGGAACAATGTGCGAGGATACACCTCCTCATCAGGCGGCAAAACGATGAAGGTATCCCCCCCCCCCAAACAAAAATAAAATGGTCAAACCACACTCCACAATTTAACGATCCAAGCCACTGGTAGTGTATTCATTCCGCATCTATTCCGTTAGAAAACACACACACACACACACACATATATATATATGTGTATGTGGGTGTATGTGTGTGTGTAGTGGAACCATTGACATTAATTAATTCAAAACAGACATTAAAATAGAGACACTATATGTCGGCTATTTGAAGATGTAATCAAACATGCATATTAAGATAACAGAGTAAATATGTATACAGAGAAATGCATTGGTGATATAAAGGAGTGAGGAATACAACATGCATGGTAGGAAGTTAGAATGTTGTGTTAGTATCGGCGGAATGAGCAGGTTGTACGCGAGTCAATCGATATTTATTCACTGGTTAGTGTAACTATTTTTATAGAGATATTTTGGAACGTATAGTTGGAATGCGTTGTAAAGAGAGTGGGTTGGTAGGGGCAAGGGAAAGAGCCCGGAAGGAAGCATGAATAGGAGAGTGTGTTAAGATTTCGGCCGGATAAGTGTACTTAATATGGAAGGGGAGTGAGCAGCTTCCTAAAGTATTTGATTACTTAAGTAAATGGGAAAAGCTATACTATATATTTGAAGTGAGTGCGAGAAAGGGCACAAGTAAATAATAAAAACCAATATATATTGTAATCAATAATTGAAGAATGATTTAAACATTTTAGACGTAGATAACTCGAAGATTTATTTCGCCTTTTTACTTGTCCAAGTAGACGCGTTGGAAATTAGCAAACTGCCTTGAAGAGCCACTCAAGTTAAATTTTATTTTATTTTCATTCTTGTTCGGACGGACGAGTGGATACGATTTTCTTACATTTATCAAAAGTTTTATTAGATGCTAAGCAATTGCTTTTCTGATAATATTTCCATAGTGATAAATTGAGGTACTTTACTGTATTAGACCACCCCTGACATAAAAGTGAAACCACGAAGCCAACCCTGAGTTTACTTGAAGCAACTAAACTCTTCGTTAATACGTTTAGTTACTGTCACTCTCCGGTCATGATCTCGGTATAGGACTTTGTTTTCATTGCAGCCTGGACAACGAGACATACAGTCATCATATAAAAACGAAATATCGACTGGCTGTCATCTCCGCAGTTGCTCGAGATAAATAAAAAACATTGTATATTCTGTCGCCAAGCCTTTAACCCCATAAACAATATTCATTCTATTTTTAAAAATAGTAGTATGGATTTTAGAACCAGAATACATAGGGATATTTTCATTCATACCCGAGCGATCGCAAGGTGCTTACTTTAGCGATATTTTACAATGAATTTGCTAAAAAAAAATTTTTTTTTCCATGACGATAAACAAGTAAAGTGGAAAACTAGAATGCTAATATTTACAATAAGTTGTATATTATGAGATTACATCTCGCACAGGAAGTCTCTACTGATCTGTGGCGAATAAGCCGATCGGATATTCCTTTTTCCTGAACCTGGAAAGAAAGGTGTCAGTGTTGTGGACAGTTGTTCGATCCATCTATGATAGGTGAGTGTGTTTATTTTCCATGCGTACATTCAAACTGTAAAGTAAAATTAAACTCAAAATATTGTAATTCAATGATGATTTTTCATGCTATTAAACAACGTGCATGAAGATAGAAAAACAAAGACACACAAAAGAAGAGAGAATGAATTGCTGCTACGTGTTAGATCATCAAACAAACGTTAAATGCGTAAAAAAGCGCCACCCAAATAATTGGCTCGGATCGAAGAATCAGTCCTCATAGTTTAAAACCTACTCGTCTTTTATATGTTGTCAACCCATAATTCTTTTGTTTGTAATTATTGTTACTTTTATATCCGATTTATTTCCATTACTATTGTAGACGATGTATCTTGACATTTCCCCATGAAAGAGCGATGTGTCACGTGATCGTTTTTACTGTGAAGAACTCGCTGTTTTTGATGTCCCACGCTATTATAGAAATATTCTTTTTTACTCAAAGCGCATACAAAATAAGCTGCAGCTCGACTTTTGTAGATAATTTTTTTACAAAATATTCCAATGGTGGGATTGATTTTGTATTACTTTTGATTTCAAACTCACTTAAGATCTATAAACTATAACTTTAAAATATAATTATTTTAAAATAGTTTTAAATAACATTCTTAGATTTCTTCACACATCTATTATTATTATTATTATTATTATTATTATTATTATTATTATTATTATTATTATTATTATTATTATTATTATCAGACCTATATAGCATTTTGTTTGAAACAAATATTATGGACGAATCATGTACTAAAACAACTATATTATTCTTTATTTAAGCAAAACTCCATTTTATTCTTTCAGTTAATTTTAGAAAATTAGTAACAAAACGAATGTAAAAATAGAAATTAATAATTATATATCGATTTGAAATTTGTAAGTTTCAATATTTTTCTCCGCATTTAAATTCATGCTTTTGGCGCGCTGACTGATTTCGGTTCGTTTATTTTTTCTCAATTTATTTTATATTTCCTTTATCGATTGAGGTCGTTCGTGGTTTGTTTGTAAAATGGCGGTGGATAATATCGAATGACAGATTGCATTAAGGTGCGATGCTAAAACAATGGAGGTTGGTTATTAACGAGCAAGGTCGATCCTACTATCGACGTCCATTGGAATCAACAAACAAACAAAAAACGGACATTCTGAAGATGCGTCCATTCATTGTCTGCATTTTACGATGAAAATACGATTTCAAATTGAATCGTGATAGACTAGATGACGGGCGCAACGGATAAAGGCGTTTAGTAAAATCAATGTCTTCTTAGTGTTAATGGTTCAATCCATGCTGCAGACGATATAAACTAAAGTTAAACACGACTAAAATTACTTAACACTTCCACTAGTAATAGCTGACAAAACAATGAGAGCAATCTATCCGATGTAATCGATATAAAGATCCCAACTAACAAAGAGTCACCTGATGAAATTCAGAGATTGCATCACCGGAAAACTTGTTAAAAGAACGAGATGAGAACGGTTGTCCGAATCACTAAAATAATACAAATTATCAATGCCCATAAAAACATTCTAAAATACTATTTGTTCCAAAATATATGTATATTTTGATAAAGGACAAAAGGCTGTACGAAATAATACATTTCAAAAACACCTGACTTTATTTGCTTTGAAGGTTTCCATTGCATTACATGTTTAATTTCCGAATCTGAACAAAAGAATAGTTTTATAGTCGATAAATATATTTAAGTAAGTGGAGCTATATAATCACCAGGAATCTCCCCCCGTCATGTCCTTGTCTCTCTGTCCCGTTTGTCTCTGCCACTTTCTATCCATATATGCTGTTCTCTCTGTCTGTCTGTCTGTCTGTCTCTCTCTCCCTCTCCCCCTGTCTTCTCTCTCTCTATATATATACAATTTTTATACATTCATATATGCATATATATATATATATATATATATATATATATATATATATATATATATATATATATATATATATATATATACTTAGGGAGCAAGTCATTATCTAAGCAAGCGTTGTTGAACGTCACGGAACTTTCGCGTTTGTATATTTTCTTCGTGACGTTTTCAAATCGTCGAGCTATCCTTCTGTTTTCAGGTGGCAATCCGTATAGTACTTCTCCGATAGTTCTTAATTCGGTCATTTTTTTTTCGAGCGCTTTCGACTTTCGTAGTCGTCTTCAGGATTAGTTTTTTTTTTTAAATAAGAAGACTTAAGTTAATGTTTTATAGGTATCGTTAAGGGCGAATACAGACGACTACGAAAGTTGAAAGCGCTCGAAAAAAATGGCCGAATTAAGAACAATCGGAGAAGTACTATACGGATTGCCACCTGAAACCAGAAGGATGGCTCGACGGTTTGAAAACCCCACGAAGAAAATATACAAACGCAGAAAGTTCCGTGACGTTCAACAACGCTTGCTTATATATATATATATATATATATATATATATATATATATATATATATATATATGCGTCTGATATATACTTAGATAATGAGTATTCGACAACATGTATAGGTATAAAATGGAAAGACGTTATCAGCAGAAGGACAACTCATTAGTATAAAAAGAGATTCACATGAATATATTATATGATTCAATATATTTTGTCAATATTCCGACTTTTTCAAAAATGCATTCTAAGATTTACACTTAAATTGCTTCTATGAAAGAACGACATATTCCAAATGTAAAGACGTATGCTAAATGCTAGTGTTAAAGTGATATGTGTTAGGTAGTAGGCACGTTGTCGACGTTAGTCTACAAATTGTTGGCTAAGTGAATTTTTTGTAGCGATTTTTTGGAATGTAGAACGGGAGTGAGCAGTAAAGACGGCGGGCGGGTAGCCGGTTGGGCTCAATGAATAGTCTAAGAAAGTGTACGAACGTGTACTAGAAGAGAGTGTGGTATGCGGGGTGGTGATAAGAACTTCGGTAAGAGGTGGTAAGTGGCTTAAGTAGCAGAATACATGTGTATTAAGTAGAAATATTGAGAGATGAAAGGTTGAAGAGATTAGAAGAAATTATTGTGGGGATGATATGTTAAAAGTCAGTAGAGTGTACATTAACAATGTCTTATCCATATTCTGAACAAATATCATTTTCAACTAGAATATCTTTCGCTAAGACGGGCGAAATATTTTAGAAAATATTATCAAACAATACCTTTTCCTCATCTCTGTTCCTAAATCAGCGCCCGTGAATTTTCAGAATTCTATACCCAGATCTCCGCCCGCATATGCATGTCGCTAATATGCTACTCGAAAATGCACTAAAATATAGTAATCTACTCGTAACGGCCGGCGTGAGTCGACACTTTATCTGATGTGTAGAGTACACACGCACACATATGTATATATATATATATATATATATATATATATATATATATGTATGTATGTATGTATGTATATATATATATATATATATATATATGTATGTATGTATGTATGTATGTATGTATATATATATATATATGTATATATATATGTATATATATATATATATGTATGTATATATATATATATGTATATATATATATATATATATATATATGTATGTATATATATATATATGTATGTATATATATATGTATATATATATATATATATATGTATGTATATATATATATGTATATATATATATATATATATGTATATATATATACATACACGGTCTCATTGAAATGGATTGAACTTTTAACGTTTAAAAGGACGTTAGAGTTCATTTAAAGAATCAGTGACTCACGAAATAGATAAATATTTTTAAATCCAAATTCTTTTAAATTAATGCAATTTACATAAAATAATGTCGTACATATGAGAAAGTTTCGAAAATAGATGACATAAATTCGGGTTTTATATATAAAAAGTTCCGAATACGTTCGTCGAACACTCTCGACTAGTCCTCTATCTTTGCCCGCTTCAAGGTACATATAGATCTTAATTTCGTGACAGTTTCCGTGGGCCGGGTGGATATGGCTGACTCTGTGTACCGGGTTCGCGGCTCCCGACCGTCTGAAATTGTTACTTCCCTGCACTGATGAGAGCAATAAGCTTGAAACGCTAGCGTCTGTAGGTATAAATAATTTAATATTTATTTATAAATATTATATATATATATATATATATATTTTGATTTTATTCCATTAGTTGCGACAAAACAAGTTTTGTTTCATTGGTGCAAATAGCGACCAACTCATCGGGCTGGCGATGGAATTCAAATGGCATAAGTTTTAACTTCACCTTAACGGGAGATTGAAAATTGAAAATACATTGGAGGGGGGGGGGACAGAGTTGGGGCTTTGTCTATAACGGTGACATGGGACATGAGAGGGGAGGGGGGAGGACCCCAACAAGTCGTGTTTCAAATTATTGCGTAGGAGGTTTTCCCGTTTGTGCTGTGATGATCTCAATTTCGGCCGAGGTGGGAGGAAGGGAGATGGGGCGACGGCCAGAGTGAGTTAAATTTAAAATTATGATTATAACCGTCATTCCTATTTTATTTTAATTCTAATAAGTAATTATCATGTGGATAAAAATGTTTGATAATTTTAATTTAGGGTATTAATTGCTACTTCTGCATTTTATTTATTTTATTTTAATGTTTTGTTTATTATTTGTAGTGAATTTTGTTGTGATTATATTTTTTATTTTTTTATTTTTTTTTAAATTGTGATTATATTATACCGAGATCAATACTAGTGGAATCATTTTATAGGAGAAGTTTCATGGTGTTACCAGTTCTAGCATTAACAAAACCGATTATGATAACAATGATAACGCCTGCCAATCATACCTACGATAGTCGCAGTGATAATAGCCTTAATAAAAGCCTTAATAAAAATAAGAATAAAAATAAAAATAAAAAATGAAAATAAAGATAAATATAAATAAAATTAGAATAAAAATAGAAATAACAAGTTTGTAAGAATATTAATGATAATAACAATAATAATAATAATAATAATAATAATAATAATAATAATAGTATTAAAAATAATAATAATAATAATAATAATAATAATAATAATAATAATAATAATGTATTTTCAATTTTCAATCTCCCGTTAAGGTGAAGTTAAAACTTATGCCATTTGAATTCCATCGCCAGCCCGATGAGTTGGTCGCTATTTGCACCAATGAAACAAAACTTGTTTTGTCGCAACTAATGGAATAAAATCAAAAAATATATATTTTGCTCTGAATTTTCATTGAGCACTCTCATAAACCCGGTTTCAACTTCCTTCGGATTCATACCCCCTGGATATTTGTTAATTATATATATATATATATATATATATATATATATATATATGGTTTGCTCTATCCAGTATATTGAGCTTTCCTTATTTCACAATAGGTCCAACTCTCTAAAAGTTAACTTTTTAGTTATAATTTTCATATTTTCTTTATGTCCGGATACGTTGCTTTCCAAATGATTGAACATGTAACAAATATCCGTCAATATTCTTCATAATAAATAGCTAACACGTACAATGTATGTGATAGTGCACTATTATTTCTATATATTGGATAAGTAAACACAGTTAAAATAAGCATCGACCTGGTGTTGTCACATGCACCAACTAAACTATCAGAAACTTAACAAAGAAATATAAAAGTTGTGGGACTTAGAACAAATATACAAGCGTTATAATCGACAAGGAGCTCATATAACAGCCAACATTAGGGATATCGTGAGTATCCTGCAGAGGTTATGACTTATTTCAGATAAATTTATACAACACAGGAAATACAGCTAATAAATATAATAAGCACAAACAAAGTAACCCACACGGAAGATTCATAATAGATTTCTATTACAAAATCAATTCCCACACAAAGAGGATCTTTTGACACATAAAACGTAATCCAGAAGTTATGCTATGACAAATATTTGTTATATTTGTTATTTGTGATTTGAACATGTAAGTCGTCATTTCCACGAAGTTACTGATATATTATCATGCATATTAGCAACATTTAAAAAAAAAAACGAAGACACGTAAATAATACATGTTGTTAAGATAAAAAAGCCGACAATCAACATTAAAGGTTGGACTCTTTCTAATAGCAAAACAAGCCGCGCGTGCGTGGTCCCCCTTTGTATGTGACTCGATGTGGCGTGTGTAAAACCCAATAAACTTGGGCTATTTGGGGAACTTCTGACCCCCCCTCTTTTTACCCCTTGCGGGCGCGAACCAGAATTGTTTGAGGTCAAGGATGCTCATTTTATATCCAGAACAATTGCCTCCACATTTTGGCCAAGTTTAAGAAAAAATTGAATGGATGGATCAAACGTTATGGGAGAAAAGGGTAATTTTTTGCCATTTTGAGGGCTTTTGCCCCCTGGGGGCGCGAATCAGTTTTTTTCCAAGGTCAGCGATACGTATTTTCTATTACTCCACATTTTGGCCAAGTTTCAGAGAAATTGAATGGATGAAAAGTTATGGGGCAAAAAATGTCATTTTTTGCCGTTTCGGGGTCTTTTGCCCCCCTGGGGACTAACCAGATGTTTTTTTCAAAAATCGGAGAATGTCACTTTTTAACCTGACCAAAGTTACAAATTCATGAAAAATTTCAGAGAAATTCAATGGATGGTTGCGGAGAAAAATCCGGACGGACGGACATGCCTCGAAACATAAGTCCCCCGATTTTATAAATCGGGGGACCAATAACAGACGGTGTCCCATATACTATATTGTGCTGCGTTTCTATTTGCATCATCTCTTAAGACGCCTATCACAGCATCCGACTAACTTGTATCTGAGATCTTTACACATAAACAAATGGGAAAAAAGATGTCTTAGCTTTTGTGTGCAATTGAATAGCAGTGCCAATTTTGTGTGTATATATCATAGAGTAACGGCGACAGTCGGACTTGATCGTCACTATAAGAAAGTGTTCGTCAGTATCAAGCATGGAACACTGTTTTAAAATAGATGCTTTGTCTGAATTCTGATTATGGTTCACAAGAACTTTACTGCAGGTCACAATCATAGGTTGTCATATTAAATGAAATTGTTAGGATAGAGTGGGTTGAAAGTACATAGTATCATCATCATCTTCATCATCATCATCAGGGTATTTTTATTTCACTCCTGGTGGAGGAACCCCTCCCTAGTTTCTTTCCTCCTTGTTTTATCCCTGGCTAGGCGCAGCCAATTAAGACCTAGTTGGCTATCGAGGTCGTCTGTAAAACGGGTTTTTTGTCTTCCTCTTGGTCTTTTCCATTGCATCGGGGTCCATTCTCTCGCTCTATATGTCCTATTGTTGTCTGTCCATCTCGAAAAAAAGACCTGCTTATCTATTTTTCGCCATTCCTATAATAGTAATTATGTCTTCTACTCCAGTTTGCTGTCTGATCCAGTTTTTCATTTTTTTCATCATGTAAACTGATGCCGAGCATAATTCATTCAATTTTGTACTGTGCCATTCTTGGCTTTTCCATCGCTACATTATAAAGTGTCCATATTTCACTACCATATGTCATAACGGGCATATGTATTCATTGAACACTTTTTGCTTAATATTCATCGTGGACTTTCTACTTTTCATGATGTTGTCTACTTTGGAAAAGGCTGTCTATTCAAGCGCAATTCGCCGTTATATTTCAGGCATGATATCAGCGTCACTTCTCACCATCTTCCCTAGGTAAATGTAGTTGTTAACTTCCTTGATATTTTCACCTTTAACTATGACTGGAGCTTTTTGGCATATTAGTTAAACATGACGTTGTTTTTTTTCAGTGTGCATGTTAAGACCAACTATATGGCTATCATTGTGAATGTGTACATAATCCCTTTCTAATTCTGTAGAAGTGTCACTTGTGAGAATAATATCGTGGGCAAATTCTAGATGAGAAAAGTATTCTCCGTTTATATTCCTACCTCTACCTTCCCAGTCAATTTGATTGATCACCGGTTGATATAAAGAGGTTTGTTGAACTGTTGTCACCTTGTCTGCCACATCGTTCGATATTGATCTTTTCACTATCCTGTTAGAGTTCTACAGTTCGTGTCGCTCCGTCGTAAATAACCTGCCACATTTTGATGTAAGCACTGCCAATTCTTTATCTTTTCAAAGCTGTGAACATGATGGTGAATTCGATAGAGTCAAATGTTTTATCATAATCAACAAAGCCAAAACAAAGTTATATACTATGCTCGTTAGATTTCTCTTGGAGTAGTCTTACAACTTTAATGTGGTCCATCGTAAAGAATCCTGATCGGAAACCAGATTGTTCTCTGGGTGAGTTTGTGTCAAGTGTATTTTGCATCTTTTTGAAAAGAATTTGGGAAAATACCTTGTAAACAACAGAAAGTAGATATATTGGCCTGTAATGTTGAATATCTTTCAAGTCTCTTTTCTTGTGGAGGATGGAAACCGACGCATTCTTCTAGTTGCTAGGCATTTTGCCTTTATTAAAGCATCTGTATGCTATGCGATTGGTTCAACCCAATCTTAGAGGATTCCTGCCGTAATACCATAATACCATATTCACGTGGATATTTATCTTTCTTTAGTCGTTTGATTGCAGACTGTACTTCGGAATTTAGTATTGGAGGAGGTAGCGTAGCAGACCTCTGTCTGTTTGTAAAGGGTAGAACTGTTCACATCTTCTAAATAAGTTAGTTGTGAGGGTTCCATCGTCTTTCTCCAATGTGGTGATGCTGATTGTTGCCGAGACATTGCTTATTCTTAGTATCTTTAAGACATGTGTTCTCTCTCAAAGGTTTTTCTGTTTCTTCCTCATTGTAAGACTTTATTTTTTCATTAATTCGGTGACGTATGGTCTTGCATACTTCAGAATATTCAATGTTTTCAATATTCGCACATCTTTTTCTCATATGTCTCTTTTTCTCTCTTAGTAGTTTGGTCTGTGCCGAAAGCTTGCCCGGTCTTGGTGACTTGTCTCATCCAGCGGTGTCCAGTGCCCGTTCTAAGATAGTGAAGATGAGAAAATCGCATGTTATATCAACATCTCTTAGTGGTAGTGTTTCTCCCAGTGCTTTGAACATGTTAGCTAGTTTCAGTTGGAAATCGTGTGCTTTAGCAGATAGCAAATAAGGTTTGGCCTTTCTGAGTTTTTATGAGTTTACTTTCTTTAATTTGGTGTCAATGCAGAGCGATATATAGCATATATTTTAGTGTTATATATATATATATATATATATATATATATATATATATATATATTTGTTATTGTTAATTATCTATGTACATATACGTTTCGTCTTTTTTCAATCGGGACTCATCAGCATAGAAATAAGACTATTCACTACCGGTCATGCGATTCGAAACCCCGGACTACAAGTATTTTTAAACTCCAATCCGACGTCGCTAACCGCTACGCCAATTGTAAACAGCGAATAAACTATGATAAATTTAACACTTTAACGGCGGCTTGACGTCGAGGCATTCTACTTCTATTAAGGGAAGGAACGATGCATGAGGGCAAGTGACGCCATGTTGTGTTAATACTACTATTACAGTGCTCTACTTTTTTGAGGAGCGACAAATAATAAATATTTGTTGTTTATTATGTATGTACGTATACGTTTCGCCCTTTTTCAATCAGGACTCATCAGCATAGAGATATGACTATTCGAAACCCCGGACCACAAGTATTTTTCAACTCCAGTCCGACGTCGCTAACCGCTATATATATATACGTATAGTTTAAACCATAACGATGGGTGCTATACTGCACCAGCTACTACCACACGATTGTAACATCGCTCGAAGAGTCGAACGACTAACCAAGAAATCTCAAAAAAGCAGAACTCCGTGGATTTTTATGAAGCCTGTCTGATATATATATATATATATATATATATATATATATATATATATATATATATAGAGAGAGAGAGAGAGAGAGAGAGGTTGTGTGTTTATCTCGAAAGGGAGCAAGTCAACCCTGGAGAAAAAAGGCTCGCACGACCACATGCATTCCAAACGGACATTTATGTTGCCTTTCCTTCTGATTGAATAGATGTGGAATGGCCATACTATCAGTGGCTTGGAATGGTAACTTGGGTACCGTGTTTTGACTGTTTGGTTTTTGTTTAGGGGGGATGCTTTTTCATCATTGTGCCGCCCGACGAGAAGGTGTATTCTCGCTCATTGTTCCTGTTTCTTTTGAATGCATTTAGGACTAATGTTTTGCTGTTTTGTTTAGTAGCAACAATACTGCGAATATCTTGCGAGCTACTTTTCTAAGACATTTTCTATTTTCCCTTTTATCTTTTTATTTTCTTCTCTTCTTAAGTGACCCCGATTTAGGCAACACCACATTGTGTATTGTAAGTTGTTGAAACTCTTATTCCAGGTACTTAATTTCTCTGATGACCTGCCAAGCAAGAACCTGATTTGTAGTGAAACACGTGTAGGAAAAAGACTCTTTAATTTAGAATATTTATGATAAATAAATAATCTTTGAAAGAAAAAGTATTTTGTGCTGATGATTGGTCTCCTGAATGGAATGCTTTGGTAAGCCTTCAAAAAATCACATATAAATGCTCTGTACCCTGTAATCGAGTATCATCGAGCTTATTTTTATTGGCCTAATCCCGGTCTTCACTGAATACTCTGTCTTATGAGTGAAAAATCTCTCTCTCTCTCTCTCTATATATATATATATATATATATATACACATATATATATATAAATACATATAGTATGTGTATTTTGGCAGCATATTTTCATTTAGGTTAACACTTTTAAATAACACGTGTTTTTCCATAATGAGACTTTGTTTTCAATTTCATTTTTATGACTTTATGAATGCTCCAGTTTCACATCCCATCTTTCTCTCTCTTACTAGAGATAAAACAACAAATAACACAGAAGATTGGAGCTGTCCATTATAAAAACTAGGTAATATCTACAGATGTATTAATTACATATTATAAACTATAGCGAAGAGTAAGGCAAATTTTTGATTTTGTCTTTTTGGGGGAAATTCAACTGACTTTATACAAGCTGCCCCTCGAATGGGGTATGTTTCAATTTTTTCATGCGAGGTATAACCCCGAACCGTTACCTCTTTATCTTCGGAGGGGTGAAGTTTCTTGCCTCTCAATTTAGTTGTCCCCATCGGATAATGATCACTTGCCCATTTACGGCTATTTTCCATCGGGAGAACTAGTTTACCCCACATTAGACTGACCTTGTGTCACATCTTTTTGCAATGTAATGCAGTTAAATGAAAGACTCTGTTTTTCATTACAGCCAGGTAATCGACTGCATATTCTAATTATACGCTTTTGTTAACAATGGCCAAACACTTTTTTCTGAATTATGTATAGTTCGTTTCGGTTCTAAGAGGCCATCTCCCCTGGATTACCTGCTTGTCCGGGGAATGCTGAGAGATTGGTTAACGCTTATTCTTTTATCATTCAATAGTGATCCTAGTTGTTATGATCGAGATTTACGGTGATGTGACCCCCTCCACTTCATCTGAAACATTTTTTTTATTTAAACATCATTATGGATGACCCAACGGAAATAAGTCATTCTAGTATGATACAAAAGTTGAGTTACAAAACGTTTCTCACCTTGTGTGTTTTTTGTGCATAATGTACTCACACAAAATGCATGCAAGATACGATTTACTTAAGATTAAGTAATATTAGAAGAAAGAAACCATTTTAACTCTTCTAATTAATCGTAAATTCCTAATAAACCAGCAATACACACACACACACACACACACATATATATATATATATATAAATATATATATATATATATGTTATTGTTTATTATCTATGTACGTATACGTTTCGTCCTTAATAATCGGGATTCATCAGCATAGAGATATGACTATTCACTACCTTTCATGCGATTCGAAACTCCGGATTACGAGTATTTTGCAACTCAAATCCCGACGCCTTAACCACTCGATCATAGTTGAACAGCGAATAAACGGTGATAATTTTAACAGTTTATGTGGCGGCTTGACGTCATGAGACCGTTTTACTTAATAAAAAGAACGATGCATTTATAGCTAGCGACGTCATGTTGTGTTAATACTACACTTACAGTGCTCTTATCTATATATATATATATATATATATAGATAGATAGAAGAAAGAAGAGTGATAAATATGCGACGATTGTCCAAATTTATTTCAAATTTCAATTTATATATATATACTCACGCAGCATATTACTAGTTCCAATTCTAGACCATTGTTAAACAATTATCTTAAACTGTTAAAGTAAAAAATGTCAGATTTTTCAATCAAATCAAAATGTTTATAGTTATACATATACTCAGAAATTGTTTACTTAAAATATAATGGATTTGAACAAATCATGGTGTGACAACACGTGGGTTAATGATCGCCTTAGTTTGTGAAAAACTAGATAAGTGTTACTTCCTAATTGGTTTGTGTGTAACATTGAATAGGTTTTACGCCTCAAAAGAGTGAGATATAAATGCGAAAAGAAAAAGAAACGGCATACGTTGGGTTTGTTTTTAGATTTTAATTCTTCTAAAACGATTGCATCTTCCGCATTACTTACATGGCGGGTGAATAGTTTTATCAATATATTCAATCAATCGCACATACATTCAAATCAATAGAATCAATGATATTTTTCCAACAATCGAATGATGCCAATAACCTTTATCTATAGAAATCCTTTCATGGTTATTTCACGGCTTAATATATGAAGATGAAACCCTAATTATACAGTTATGCCAAGGAGGACTTTCAAGGTGACGCAAGTGTTCATAAAGTTATTATGGGACACATTTCCCGCGTTTCGTTACTTGTTTAATTGCTTTGCAATAATACCAATAAGTTATTTTATAGTATATATATATATATATATATATATATATATATATATATATGTATATATATATATATATGTGTGTGTGTATCAGGGCAGCAATTTTTTTCTCTAAGGCACGTATTATTAAAAATAACCGACAACTCATGTCTGGATATCTTTGTATGGATCCCTTCCATTTTCCGGATTAAAGTCCTAATCTCGGATGAGAATTGGCTGATGCATCTGCCGTAATATTCTTTTAGGTCCAAAGTACTTTCTGACCCATCTGGGTCCATCTTCAGTGGAATAATGTCAATCAGATAAAGACCTGGAGTGAGTTTATAGTTAATTTTGGCGGGAAAATTTAAATACGAAACGATATTTATTTAGTATTATAAACATTTAAGTATATTGGGTAAGAAAGTACTTTGGACCTAAAAGAAAATTACGGCAGATTCATCAGCCAATTCTCATCGAAGATTAGGACTTTAATCCGGAAAATGGAAGGGATCCATAGAAAAATATCGAGACATGAGTTGTCGGTTATTTTTAATAATATATATATATATATATATATATATATATATATATATATATAGAGAGAGAGAGAGAGAGATAGCAGAAAAAAGAGTGATAAATATGTGACGATTGTCCAAATTTATTTCAAATTTCAATTGTTCTATGCAAGGTGTATTCAGTAATAAACTAGTGTTTATTATTCTTTCCTTAAGCCAAGGTTTTTCAAAGATCGAAATCTTATCATCAGAGGAGAAATACAGATGGATAAGTTGGCTTTCGAAAAAACCAAAGTTCAAATATTTGAAAAATATGAAAATAATTATTAAAAATTATTAAAATAATTTTTGTTAAAAAAACGTATTGAATGAAAAGAAAAGTTTCGTGAAAAAGATATGCAAATTGTCCGGGTGGTAAATTTCCGTTGAAAAGAAGTCCGGTGAATTGTAGAATGTGAAGAAAAAAAATAAAAAAATTATATATATATATATATATATAATCATATGTTACAGTTTACAAGCACTAATACCCTTTGTAGCACTCGCATCCTATACATGAAAGCTATTGTGTTGGTAGTCGATTTAACATACAGTTGAACTGATCGATAGTGTCCGTCTTTGAGGAGAGATAAATATTCGATGTGATTGGAATGAAATATGTTTTGGGGCAGAGTTGCCGTCATCCAAGACAAATAGCAAACGTTAAAGAGAAACAGTGAGAAGAAATGTGATACGCGGAAAAGTGTGTTAGCGTTTGTGATATATATATATATATATATATATATATATATATATATATATATATATATATATATATATATATATAAAGAGAGAAACATGAGGGTAGAGACTGAAAGACAATCATATATATGTTTTGACGTTTTTTCCCAGAACACACGAGTTATCTGTTTTCGTATAGGGGACATTCCATGTCAAATCATCCAGGCCCCTCACCACCCCCCTCAGAATTTTTTATCCTTTTGACCCCTGTAAGATATACATAAGTTATGATGAACTGCCAAACTTCAGACCCAGCAATAAATGGGAACCCTGTTTTTGAGCCCAACCAAAATAAGGACCACAGACCCAAAAACGACTGTTGCGACGTGTAGTGACGGGACTGCCCATCGTTACAAGATTGTAAATTCTTTGAAAAGTATTTAGTTTTTGGCCTAGAAAATTGCACATAGTAGGGTTTTGTGACCGAGGAATCCAAAAATCAGCCTTAGAAAGCCAGGGGAGTTCATCTTGTGGGACTTTCTTCCACATTTATATGCCGAGAAGCTTCCGCGGGAACCCCCAAAATGGCATAACTTTGGGGATAACAAAAAGACAACTCTAAGGGTCAGAGGTGATATCAGTTTTAATATTTAGAAAGCCACAAGATAGAACATTCAGAAAATATATATGTTCATACTCGGTATTTTATTCCTTCACATTGAAATTTAACGCCGAAAGTTGCGGTTTTTCAGTTTTTATGCTAGAAAACACAAATTTGTCACATTACCAACACCAGTCAGTCTCTAATAGTCCTTCCACATATCGCCTAAAAGGATTTAAAGGAACCCCATGACAGAAATGATGAGATATTAGAATTTCAAGAGGATTGAAACACAAAAAATGTAGATTTTGGGATGATGAAAACTGCATTTTTGTCAAATTTTAGGATTTTTTGGCTTATAAATTGGATCTTGCAGCATTTGTCAAAGTGATTTGTCAAACGGGCTTGTAATTTTCATTATGCAGATTTTGTGGCAAGGTGAATAGTCTGATGAAATTTGGAGATGATCTATAAATGACAAAATGCAATATTCAAGGGGCCAAAAACAGTATTTTTGTAAATTAGAGCTTTTTAATGACCACGAAATGGATTTTGCAACACTTGGTTGTAGATGGGATTTTCTTGAGAACCGTCCATTAGATTTTTATGATTTTTACATGAAGTTACATACCAATGATGGTCAGATTTTCTCTAAAGCTTGTTTTCAGAAAAAACTCTGGTTGTGTCCCCAGGGGCTCGAAATGGGTCCAAAATGGGGCAAAATACCCAAAAACGGCCCAAATTGACACATTCTGCCCAATAACTTTTGATCCATCCATTAGATTTTCCTGAAACTCTCACAAAACGAAGATATAAGAAATACACTTATATAAGTATGACACTTACCCCTGGAAAAACTTTTAGGGCTCAATGGGGTAATTTTGGACTTTTTGTAAAAAATTGTAAAAAAATCCAAGAAAATAACAAAATAATAAAACCAACAAAAATCCCTGGGGCACACATCTCAGGGTGTTTTAGGGCTCAAACATCCCTATTCGGGGTAATTTTTTACTTTTTGTAAAAAAGTTCAAAACAATTGTAAAATCCCCAAAAAACAAAATATAAAATGTAAAAAATCCCTGCACATTAAGCTTGTCAGGGTTGTAGGGCTTTTCACTAAAGTTGTCCCAGGTATTTTTTTGGTTTTATTATTTTGTTATTTTTTTAGGATTTTTGTCAGTAATTTTACCATAACATAAAAATTTGTTTCAATTTTAGATGCATGTGAAAGTTTAGAAGCGATGTTGAAACATGTTGTTTTGGAAAAAGTCTGAAAGATGAATGTCACCAGAAAACTGCTGTAGAACTGAAATCATTTGCAGAACTGTCTGAAGATGAACAAACTGTCTATCGTTGGAGAGCTGGTTTGAAACAGAACTGTGATCTGGGTAGTATATGCAAGTACCACGAGAGAAAGTATAGCGATAGTTTGTTCAAGAAAGGAAGTAAGTGCATCGACCCATTCAAAATCCATACTAAGAAGAAGAAGCCTGATGGGACACACAACATATCACTCGCTATGGCTGTAGGGCTAAGGTCCATGGAATTCAGAATCAATGACAAAACTGTTGTCTCCGGATGGAAGGTCTGTAAGAACTGTCATGCACAAGTGAAGGAGCGTCTGGCTGGAGACAAGGGTTCAACAGATGACTATGAATCCTTGGAAGAGGAAAGTGCAGAGTGCGAACCTAACGTGCTTGAATCGATATTACTTCAGTCAGAGCAACGGGACCTCCTAAATGCTACTCTTGGAATGATCGGGATATCCCCATTGAAATCCCATGCTCTACAAAAGACAAAGTGAATGATGCCTGCGAGAAAGTCAACAGAAGTTTCGAGAAGCAGAAGGAAATGGTGAAGGAGCTGTTTGAGTTACCGGACACCTCTCGGCTGGACATGACTGAACGGTTGGTGGAGATGGATACCGAGGCAAAAGCGAGAAACTTTGATCGTCTCATGTTTCTTCTGAAAGAGAAGATTAAAGACAAGGGTACATACACACAAGAGAAGATACAAATCCTTACAATGGCGCCACTAGATTGGTCCAGAAAAGAAGTTGCCAGTTTCTTTGGGGTAAGTGAATACCTAGTTCGAGACGCTCGGAAGTTGACAGCAGAAAAAGGCATTCCGGCACGGCCTGAATCTAAAAGTGGACGCAGTCTATCACAAGAAATTGAGAACTCGGTAAAACTATTCTACGAGGATAACGCATTTTCAAGGTTGATGCCAGGAGGCAAAGACTATGTCAGCATTGCTCGGAACATTCACAAACAAAAGCGCCTTCTACTGTGTAATCTCAAGGAACTCCATTGTGCATACAAGGAGACGTACCCTCATCATAAGATTGGCCTCTCCAAGTTTTGCCAATTGCGTCCTAAGTGGTGTGTCTTCATCTGGTTCTCACTCTGTGTGTTTGTCAAGTTCATTAAAACACTAAATGGATGGTCGATGCTTATTGCAATGTGATCAATCGTACAATTAAGCAACGAGAATGGGCTTATTGGAGGGAGAGAGCAAAAAGAGCTGAAAGAGATGGAGAACTAATAGAAAATCCAGAGGAAAAGCATGAACAATTCCCTCTGATCAACACCACATACAAAGACATGATTTATTGAGGGGAGTGATGTTTTGAGGCATGTCCGTTCGTTCATACTGATTTTTCTCCGCGACCATCCATTCAATTTTTCTGAAATTTTGCACGAAGTTGTAACTTCAGACAGGTTACAAAATGACATTCTCAAATTTTTTAAATATCACATTAGGCCCCCAGGGGTAAAAAATGCCCCTAAATGACAAAAATGACCCGTTTTGCCCTATAACTTTTGATCCATCCAATCAATGTTCCTCAAGAAACCCCTGAAATGGGGGAGGTGGACTTCTCGTTTTTCGACAAAATTTGGAAAACTATTTTTCAAAATTGAATTTTTTTACGGATAATATATCATGATTTTCACGTTTGTTTTAATTTTTGACAAGAAAAATGATTTTGTTCTTATTGTAAGAGATGGACTAATGTTTTGTTATTATTTTGAAAACAATTTTTGTCCAAAAAACCTGGACCTAGTTATTCTTTTTTAAAAAAGTGTGCACTCGTGGAGGGGGACTACGCATGCGCGGCTAGTTTGGTTTCTCTTTGACGAGGTTTCACATAACTTCAATCGGGCATTGAAATTTTGTCTAAAAGTAACATAATTTAACCACTGTAATATTAAATGATAAGATAAACGCATATATACCTCTAAATTACACCCAGGCAGCCATACAAGTTTCTTACATTTATCAACATTAGATGAAAATTTAGCGTTTTCAACTACAGTTTTTTTGAAAATTCTCAACTTTCGGCGTTAAATTTCAATGTGAAGGAATAAAATACCGAGTATGAACCTACATATTTTCTGAATGTTCTATCTTGTGGCTTTCTAAATATTAAAACTGATATCACCTCTGACCCTTAGAGTTGTCTTTTTTTATCCCCAAAGTTATGCCATTTTGGGGGTTCCCGCGGAAGCTTCTCGGCATATAAATGTGGAAGAAAGTCCCACAAGATGAACTCCCCTGGCTTTCTAAGGCTGATTTTTGGATTCCTCGGTCACAAAACCCTACTATGTGCAATTTTCTAAGCCAGAAACTAAATATTTTTCAAAGAATTTACAATCTTGTAACGATGGGCAGTCCCATCACGACACGTCGCAACAATCGTTTTTCGGCCTGTGGTCCTTATTTTGGTTGGATTCAAAAACAGGGTTCCCATTGATTGCTGGGTCTGAAATTTGGCAGTTCATCATAACTTATGTATATCTTACAGGGGTCAAAAGGATAAAAATTCTGAGGGGGTGGTGATATTTCGAACTTTTACTGGATGATTTGACATGGAATGTCCCATAGTGAAACACAGATTACAACAATGGTAATTGTGCATGTCATTCTTTCTTTAATACAAAAGATTAAACATGTTTTATGTTCCAACCAACTGATGCATTTCTCTTGAATGTAAGTGGCGATTACCTTCTCTAAAGCTAAAGTACTCACCGCACATTTCCAGTGAGATTACAGTTAGTGCTATCCCTCTTCCATCTTTATGTTATACCAGATAGCTATGTTGGTATCGACCACATACGTTTGTTTCATTTTCATTCAGTCGAAGTTCTCAGAAATCAAGAGGCCCCGTTCCTGAGGCTAACACTTGATATTTATATGAGATACATAGCTATTCTATTAAATTCAACTTTACCTGAAAAATGTTGAGCTAGAAGTTATAAACATTAATTTTCCTCTCTCCAATTGACCAGTTAACTATGTTATAGTATATATTTATTGTGGTCTTTTGGTCTTAGCGAATTCCAGGACAATAATTCATCTGGTCTGGTGGAGTATCCAGCTAAGTGGTGTTACTTGAGGTAACATGACTTAGAGAAGATGCACAATTTCTCGTATAAACCAGCGTATACCCGTGTCGATGGAATCTTATTTGGGCTTTGAATACTATGTAATTTTGAATATTTGGGCAGGGTTTACTTGTAGTGGGGAAGTATCCTCATGTCAAGTGATACTGACACACCCTTGTACGGAGAGACCGAATACAATCGAGGATAGTGTCTTGTTGGTAATTCAAACTCTCCTGTGTGTTATGGTGTAATGGAAGTGATCATTTTATGGGGCGTTTGGGTGCGTGTCATGTGCATATTTTTGTGGTATTTTTATTTAACTTTATTGTGGCGTTTTATCCTTCCTTTCTTATGTCGGTTGGTTTCCCCACTCGATGATTTTTGTTCTTCTTTATCTTATTCTATTAATTCTTCTTCTTCTTTTTTCTTTCTTTTTCTTTTTCTTTTTCTTTCTTTTTCTTTTTCTTCTTCTTATCATTATTATTAGTCGTAGTAGTATTATTATCATTATAATTATTACTATTGCTATAGAGATTGATATCGACAGCGAGATAGATTTGAAAAGATAGTAAGGAAGTGTGGTTCTAGGAGAGAGAGAGAGAGAGAGAGAGAGAGAGAGAGAGAGAGAGAGAGGGGGGGGTAAGAGAGCATAACAGAAATTTGTGAGAAAGAGACAGGAAGAAAGATTTAGAGAAAGGGATATAAAGAAAGTAAGACTATTAGAGAAATACATAAAGAGCGGCGAGTGTGAGAGAAATAAGGGCGAAACATATAAACAGAGAGAGAGAGAAACATAGCGTAAAATCGGGTCGCTTTCAGGACTATACGTTTTCGAGACGTTTTTTTCTTTTCTTTTCTCCAACTTGTAGACGTGTGTCATGTCTTAGAAAGTTTGGCATTAAACTGCCTTTTACTATATCGATTCACCGTCTAATGCCAACATGTCACCTTAAACCCTTCAACTTTTCAGACGGTCTGATAACATATAGTCTCTTACGTTTGTCGCTGAAGAATCAAAATTATTCAGCCCGCATTTTAAATTAAGCACCTAAGAATTTATTGGATAGATGTCGCGCCGTTTTCATGAAAAAGACTAAGTCGGCGTACATTTTTAGAATAAGCTTTCTACCTTAATAGATATTTGATGTATGACAACTGTGACATAAAAAATGAATATGTGGGCTTATCAAATGTGGCTTCTATGTACTTCCTATATTTTTTTGTTTCTAACACACCGGTCTCAAAAAAATATTTTTCTGGCTGGAATATGTTGTATCCGATGGATTTTTGTGCATCAATAACACCAGTAAATATATTTAATTTTAATTTTCTATACTGATACATTTTTCTTGTTAGTGGAAAGTGACCGAGGCGAAGAGTGCAAAACTATCTCCCCCACCAGTAAACACCGGTGAGCAAAATCGCTAAAAATACATATGTCATGTCTCCTCTATTTTGCCCCAAGTGTCTCTGTGGCTATACTATTACTTTCTCACATTTAAGATTGTCTACTGGTCGAGAGATTATCTTAAAAATAAAATATGCTGTTAATTTAATAGGCGTCATGGGCTAGCAAAATTAACTAGTGCATGTGTAAAAAATATGGTTATTGCACAAATAATAATGACATTTATTTAAGATTTCATAGGTGAATTTCAAATGAAATCGAAAATCGGTACCACGAGACACACATATTGGATAAATAGAATGAACTCAGAATTTAAAGTGAATAACTTTAAATTCTGAATTCATTCTATTTATCCAATATGTGTGTCTCGTGGTACTGATTTTCGATTTCATTTGAAATTCATTTAACATAAGCATACGCTCATATATACTATAATATATTTTAAATCATGTTTTTCGTAAACCTTGATGAAGAGTCAACAACATTTGTAAATAGTATACTTGGGATTTATACAACAATACGCTGGAGTCTCTGTCTATGTATTAATCTATAGCAGTAATATATATATATATATATATATATATATATATATATATATATATATTAGAACATCATTCTCAGAATTACCCTCGTTTTGATGTAAGTATTACCTACAGAGCTGTAAAATTAACGTTTAAAGCAACATACATTTTTTTGACTATCAAAAAAGTCGAGTTTACAACTTCGGAGTTGATTCCCGCTTGTTCTTGAATATGTTTTTTTGTAGATATTATTTATTTATTATTTTTGTGTGCGATTCTTAAGAAAGAAATTCAATTATTTATACGGAGAATAATGTTTACCTAAATGTAATTTTCTTTTTCCTGGGATGCGCCATAATAACAATAATTAAACACGGACATGTGTTTCATCGTAATACGACTCATCAGCGTGTCTCTATTTTGCAAGAATCGAAACTGGACCCTAGAGTATCGAGCCTGAAGCTCTTCGACTGAGCCAATTCTCGCAACCGCTGGACTTTATCTCTTTTTTGTTAGATGTCAAAACTGGTCATCAATGTAGTTGCTTTGCTATCGATATGTATATCTACGCTTTTCTAGATCTCTATCAGATTATGTATATCTATCTATAAAATTATGTATAGATATATCTATCTATTTTATAACTATTATCTATCCTTAAATAATTGCATTTATATGTTTTCAGTCTGATGCCTTCACACATGAAAGCATGCAAAGCAAACAAGTGCATATACCATTCGTTTTAGTAATTTATTTTCATCTTCCAAAATAACACATTAATTAACGTCTCAAATGAGATTACATTTCGTCTTTTTTCCGCTTCACAATGTAAATTGTGTATATTTGGCGCCAACCAAACGTCAGAAGAATCCGTCGATATAAGTTGTATTCTTTTCTTCTTTTAAATGATTCTGCTCTTAATTGGAAAACAGACGCGTTTCATGTGTTTGTTTATTTCATTTGGCCGAATCTCACTTTGTATTTCGAGAAAACTTTTATTGAACGCATTTTTTTCGTGGCATTAATTTTGAGGAATGTTTACAAGAATGTGTTTTCTGAATGTTGGTCCATTCAATCTGTGCTTTTATTGATGAAAAGCAACTATTGAACATGACAAACCGACAGAAAATCTTCTTCCAAACTTTACGGCGACAGACCAACAAAACATATTTGAAACTAAAGCTGATAGATCCACGAACATTTTTTAAAATGTTAGCGTGACCGACTCTTGAAAGGGCAGAGATTCCCACAACAAAAAAACTTCGTCGCTCTTTAATATCATACGTCCGTTTCATGTGCGCGTTTAGAGATGGAAATGTTATTCCAAACATTTGCATTACAAACTGACCGACATTTCATACATGTCCAATGTCAGCTAAGATCAGAGCGTTTTTTTCGGCAAGGGGGATGTCGTACACGTTGTAGTTCCGCTGTCGGCACTTAATGCGACAGAGCACGGATTGACTTGAGTTTAAAGCATTTTATCAAAGAGAGACGTATTACATATATGATTTGACTCGTTTCTTTGTGGTGAACCTTCTCAGACATTACTTTCTCATTCATGAAGTTATATGTTTGTTGCCGAGCATGGTTACTTTTCTACCAGCCAGCATGGTTCCACTTTTCGGGGAGCTAGCTTTCCCCCCACCTTACTGCTGTCTGACACATCTTATTGCAAAGGGAAGAAAGTAAATACTATTCACAAAAAGTAATTTTGAATTGACGCGTGACAGACAGACAAACAGACGGACACACTCTTTACAGACACGCAAGGACGAATATAAGTTTTATTATAAATTACCACAGACAAACGAATGCGATGTATTTTATAGCCAAGATCGATTGTTCATAGAACTTTTATTTCCCCGCCGAAATAAAAGCAAACATCCCGTACAAAAGAAACTGATATTTGGGTTTGGGAATTTGCAACAAATAATATAAACGAAGAATAACAAATCGTTGAAGTTAAAATGCTTTATTACCATATTGAATTTGCAACAAATAATATAAACGAAGAATAACAAATCGTTGAAGTTAAAATGTTTTATGACCATATTGAATTTGCAAAATGTTTTAGGTGGAAACAAGACACGTTTTTATCAGACGAATAGAGAACATTTGAGAAGATTTTTGGTGAAATTGATTAGAAATGAATATTACGACAATTATGAAAAAAACTACCCCCAAACGAACGATCAATTACGTATGAAAATACGACTTTTATTGTTTTGGAAGGACGAGTAAGCAGGTAGGTAGTTTATAGCGAACGGAGGGATTTCTTTTCATTGTCCACAACTGCGAAATGAGGGGCAAGGCGCAACTACTTGGGTTACACCACCTACCCTAGTAGTCAGTACTAATGTCTACATCAAAATTAAAACTAGGAAACAATTTTCGTAAGTATGGCAAACCGCTGTCTCACTGCTACCATTATGTCGCTTTCTTCGACATTCTCCCACATATGATAGCGAATAAGGGATTGGTAGTGCAAAACTATTATCTGCAAGAATAAGCATAACCCTAGTTACCTAAAAGAGGAGAGACGAGGTAGGAAGTGAATAGAGGATTTACAGATTGAATTCCCTTATTCTGAAAATGTCGCATGCTTTTAGTGAAAGGTCTCACGTTATAACGAAGTGTTTTAACACTTTTTTTATTATTATTTTTCTTATCTTTCTGTTTTTTCTGGAGATGGGGCATCCTACCAGATGCCAGACATTTACCGGCTATTTCAGACACTCCAACCTAGAGAATCGGTGCTTCATGCAGTAATAAAGTAGGAAAATGTAACGTGCCTTGACCTGGAGTCAAAAACTGTGTTACACTATTTTTTTAAGAGAAGCTGTACATAATTGTCCCCATTATTTCCCAGGAAACGCCGGGTGGGCTCCCAGGAGTAAAGACCAACCATTATTTCAATGTAACTTTAATTACAATTCTGAAAAATGTAAAGTAGGTAATGCAACATAGAAAAAGCGGAGAATATAAAATGATTATGGTGATAAGAATAAATAGTTGTCCTATGAAGAAATATTTACGGTGAAAGTGTGTGCCAGCGGTAATAACTTTGAGCCTGAGAGTAAAAAATCCTCCGACTTTCTGTATGGATGAGTTTCTTAGCTAAAGCTGTTAATTAGAGTTCTAATGATATCCCGGGAAATGCAAGATAAGTTCTAATTATATCTCGGGAAATGCAAGATAAGTTCTAATGATATTCCGGGAAATGCAAGATAAGTCTCCAGGAGTTAAAAAATCAAGAATTATTTCAATAAATGTCACTTTACTTACTATTTATCTAACCAAATAACAGCCGAGTATATAATTGGATCTCACCAAAGAAATTGAATATTACAACATATATATAATGAAAATAAAATAATAATATTCATATTCATTTACTCATTCAATCACTGACAACGCTCGATCTTCCTGTTAGTATATATACAATACATACAATACATACGATTGAAATTTATTGTCTTTAGAAAGAAAGTGTTTTACTTCTATATTATTTTTATAATTATATCTTTTCAAGAATAAATAAAGGTAAGCTAAATATAATGATATATAATATAAATATATAAAAATATAGTAATATGTCCCCCAGGAATCGCTAAATAAAAATAGACTACATTAAAACATATTTCACCTGTTCACATACTTTTTTAAGTTCTAAAAAATCTAATCTCTTTAATACTTTTATATTTAGTCCGAGTAACACTTTCTGTCGTGATTACTGATATCATAGTAGTAGTTGGTGGAAATAACCCTCTTTCTTTGAAATCCTCATTTTGCAACCTCAATCACAATGCGTTATGTTATTACAAATATTTTTTCGCTTTGTACCGGTTATCCCGGTTTCTCATCGAGCTATATGATCGATGACGCAATAGACACACTCCTATATATTATTTGTTTTTTAATTACATTGTATTTTATTATTTATTAAATACACGCCACATATTTTATTTCGCAAGAACCACATTCTTTCGACTACTATACATGGCCGACAAAAAAAATAAACGTAAATATTTTAAACGACAAATAAATGTAGAATATTTCACAATACAAAGAAAATGGGATCTATATTAAGCGAGAACAGTGAAATCGAAAACGGGGCTGTTCTAATCGAAGAACGCACCGGGGGCAAATAGGATACGCTCCCTATTAACCTTAAAGTGACATCGACTAAAATTACTTATACGTTTCTCAGGTGTTGAAGAAGGGGTTTATTTGGTTCCTAATTGTTTTAGACATCGCAAGCACACGAACCCAACTTAATTCATATGTTTAATGATTTGAAGTAATATTCAAGATTTGTTTTATCATAATCATAACATAATAGTATCTTATAAAACTTGGATATTGTGTTGCTGTATTATATAATATCATATAGTATGATATGCTATATAGTAAAAGTGTGAGTCATTTTAATTTAAACCATAAACAAACATATTAATCTTATGCTAATCACCATTTTTCTTTTATCATATAGTATAATGTAATATCATATAGTATAATGTGATATCATATAGTATAATGTAATATAATATAGTATAATGTGATATCATATAGTATAATGTAATATCATATAGTATACTGTGATATCATATAGTATAATGTAATATCATATAGTATAATGTGATATCATATGGTATAATGTAATATAATATAGTATAATGTGATATCATATAGTATAATGTAATATCATATAGTATAATGTAATATCATATAGTATAATGTGATATCATATAGTATAATGTAATATCATATAGCATAATGTGATATAATGTAGTATAATGTAATATCATATAGTATAATGTGATATCATATAGTATTATGTGATATCATATAGTATAATGTAATATAATATAGTATAATGTAATATCATATAGCATAATGTGATATCATATAGTATAATGTAATATAATATAGTATAATGTGATATCATATAGTATAATGTGATATCATATAGTATAATGTAATATCATATAGTATAATGTGATATCATATAGTATAATGTAATATAATATAGCATAATGTGATATCATATAGCATAATGAAATATCATATAGTATAATGTGATATTATATAGTAAACATTTGTGTTATTTTGCTTTAAAGCATAAACAAACATATTTATTTTATGCGAATAATAATCTCTATTTTTCTTTAAAATTGCTTTATTTTTGTAAAGAAATAAATAGAGAGATTCTAACTTTTTCTTAAGTTTCAGAAGTTATGTCGAGCGTATTTCAGATGTGGTTTACCCTGGGTACATTGGCAAGTATATATAATGTATATATGTATATATATATATATATATATATATATATATATATATATATATATATATATATATATATATATATATATATATATATATATATATATATACATATCAAGAGTTCAAACGCAAAATTATTTCGATATCATTTTATGTAACAAATAGTTTTGGGGTGTCGTCAACTGTTGAAATGCAACACTTTTTGTAGGTACAGTTTCGTGATTTTGAAAATGGCGTTTATCGCGTTTTGCATTCGAACTCTTCATATATATATATATATATATATATGTTTTAATTTAGTTCTCAGAAATCAATGGACCCCTTTCTGGGCTAACACTTGATCTCTATATGAAACAGAGATTATCGAATATTCTTTTGGTCTTTTGGTCTTGCCGGATTTGAAGACAAGAATACACCTAGTCTGGTGGAGTATCCAGCTAAGTGCTATTACTTGAGGTAACATTATCTGGAAAAGGTGCACTGTTCCTCGTATGAGCTAGTGTATAGCCGTGTCGAGGGGATCTTATTTGAGCTTCGAATTGTATGGTGAAGTATCCTCATGTAAGGTTATCCAGACAAACTTTTTACAAAGAAACAAAAGACCATCGAGAATGGTGTCTAATAGATAATTCAAAGTCTCTTATATATATATATATATATATATATATATATATATATATATATATATATATATATATATATATATGTATGTGTGTGTGGGGGGTCAAAATTGTGTGCGTCTATTGATACTTGACTTGCGATTGTACTTCAAAGGTCAATTCTGTAAGAATGTTTTGATCGTGTTGCCTTCCCTTTGATTGGATCTGACTTTAAATATTTCTGCGACAATCTCTGCCACCAAAAAGGAAACTACAAAATCTAAGGTGAAGAGTGACATCATCAAAGGAGACGTAATTGCATTTCATGTTCGACATGCAAAAAAAGCGCGAATCGTTAAATTGCTTCTGCAGCGAAATTTAGTGTAGAAGTCGATGGATTTTGACAGTTATTGCTACGTTAGATCTTGAGAAATCTTAGAACTATGTAGAATAGATGCATTCTTTTAGATTAAACGGAAAAGGATATTTAGTCAAGGGAAATTCGTATATTATTTAATGCAAATAGATAGATATATAGATAGATATAGAGCGAGGGGTGGCCGACGTAGTCAAAGAAATAATATAAAGCGCAGAAGGAAAAAGATTCTACCCTTAAAAATAACAATAATAATGAAGCAAAAACGAGAAATTACAGTTTATTGACAACTTCAATGGGAATAAAGTTTGTCAACAATAAATATACTACATGAATCATCCATCTACGCCTTGTAATCTCATGTATAAATGTGATGTCTCTTTCTCGTTATATTTTTGTCTTAATATACTATGTGCTTATATCTGTTTACCTCAGGGATGCAATTACACACAAAGATCTATATTCAAATGAAACAACTCTCAAGTAAAATTTAACGTTAAATCTTTCGCTGCTATTAATTTTGTATTAGGCCTTTTTCAATAATATTTTGGAGTCAATATTTGCAAAGGGGTAATCTTTAAACAGGTAAGTTGAATTCTTCTTCAAGATCCGGATCTTACTCAGCGTAGTATGAGCGCTGACAACATGTTAAAGTAAGGGATTCCAAGCTTACAGGGCTTTGGTAAAATGAAGGAGTCTCTATACCGAATCGTCGTCCGTTGATCGTTTCTGTATCTGCGTTAGCCAAGCATAATTGTGTCAGACCAGGAACGGAAAAACTATCGTGTGAAGATCAGGACGTTGGCGTTTGTATGTACGACGTCATTTTTTGCGTATTCATCGCACAAACCGTTTCCTACTTAGTATGAAGCAGCTAAACAATCATACTAGGGTCGTCATTCATAAAACACCTGTTATCCTGCACGTCTACTAAATAGCTACAACTAATGAGAAAGAACACTCAAACAGGATATATGTGGGGATAATAGAAAAGTCCGCTACCACTAACAAAAAAAGCAAGAACAACGACCGCACAGCAACTAAAACAAAGAACGAAATTTTACGTTATTTTTTTGTTGAAAATAAAAATAGAAAATAAAATCCCCCCCCCCCTCCCAAAAAACAATGTTTATGTTGATTAATAGCTGACAACGGGAATAATGAGACTCCTCATTAATACCTTTTAAAAGCTGTAATTCGATACAGTATTTGAATCATTTTGTTTTCAATAGACTTTGGTTTTAAGCGGATATCCTCACTCGTTGGAAAATTCGTCTCTTGACAGGTTTATCATGCAACGCACGACCATTTATTAAGTGCGAAATTGTTGACACCCCCAAATAGTTGTAGTAAAAATGTTATATTGAACACACTATCATAAAACATAGTAGACATTAAATTGTTGACACTCCCAAATAGTTGTAGTAAAAATGTTATATTGAACACACCATCAAAAAAATAGTCAACATTAAATTGTTGACACCCAGAAATAGTTGTAGTAAAAATGTTATATTGAACACACCATCATAAAACATAGTTAACAGTAAATTGTTGACACCCCCAAATAGTTGTAGTAAAATGTTATATTGAACACACTATCATAAAACATAGTGAACATTAAATTGTTGACACCCCCAAATAGTTGTAGTTAAAATGTTATATTGAACACACTATCATAAAACATAGTGAACATTAAATTGTTGACACCCCCAAATAGTTGTAGTTAAAATGTTATATTGAACACACTATCATAAAACATAGTGAACATTAAATTGTTGACACCCTCAAATAGTTGTAGTTAAAATGTTATATTGAACACACTATCATAAAACATAGTGAACATTAAATTGTTAACACACCCAAATAGTTGTAGTAAAAATGTTATATTGAACACACCATCATAAAACATAGTGAACATTAAATTGTTGACACCCCCAAATAGTTGTAGTTAAAATGTTATATTGAACACACTATCATAAAACATAGTGAACATTAAATTGTTAACACACCCAAATAGTTCTAGTAAAAATGTTATATTGAACACACCATCATAAAACATAGTGAACATTAAATTGTTGACACCCCCAAATAGTTGTAGTTAAAATCTTATATTGAACACACCATCATAAAACATAGTGAACATTAAATTGTTGACACCCCCAAATAGTTGTAGTTAAAATGTTATATTGAACACACTATCATAAAACATAGCGAACATTAAATTGTTAACACACCCAAATAGTTGTAGTAAAAATGTTATATTGAACACACCATCATAAAACATAGTGAACATTAAATTGTTGACACCCCCAAATAGTTGTAGTTAAAATCTTATATTGAACACACCATCATAAAACATAGTGAACATTAAATTGTTGACACCCCCAAATAGTTGTAGTTAAAATCTTATATTGAACACACCATCATAAAACATAGTGAACATTAAATTGTTGACACCCCCAAATAGTTGTAGTAAAATGTTATATTGAACACACTATCATAAAACATAGTGAACATTAAATTGTTAACACACCCAAATAGTTCTAGTAAAAATGTTATATTGAACACACCATCATAAAACATAGTGAACATTAAATTGTTGACACCCCCAAATAGTTGTAACATTTTTACTACAACTATTTAGTTGTAGTAAAAATGTTATATTGAACACACCATCATAAAACATAGTGAACATTAAATTGTTGACACCCCCAAATAGTTGTAGTAAAATGTTATATTGGACACACTATCATAAAACATAGTGAACATTAAATTGTTAACACACCCAAATAGTTCTAGTAAAAATGTTATATTGAACACACCATCATAAAACATAGTGAACATTAAATTGTTGACACCCCCAAATAGTTGTAGTTAAAATCTTATATTGAACACACCATCATAAAACATAGTGAACATTAAATTGTTGACACCCCGAAATAGTTGTAGTTAAAATGTTATATTGAACACACTATCATAAAACATAGCGAACATTAAATTGTTAACACACCCAAATAGTTGTAGTAAAAATGTTATATTGAACACACCATCATAAAACATAGTGAACATTAAATTGTTGACACCCCCAAATAGTTGTAGTTAAAATCTTATATTGAACACACCATCATAAAACATAGTGAACATTAAATTGTTGACACCCCCAAATAGTTGTAGTTAAAATCTTATATTGAACACACCATCATAAAACATAGTGAACATTAAATTGTTGACACCCCCAAATAGTTGTAGTAAAATGTTATATTGAACACACTATCATAAAACATAGTGAACATTAAATTGTTAACACACCCAAATAGTTGTAGTAAAAATGTTATATTGAACACACCATCATAAAACATAGTGAACATTAAATTGTTGACACCCCCAAATAGTTGTAGTAAAATGTTATATTGAACACACTATCATAAAACATAGTGAACATTAAATTGTTAACACACCCAAATAGTTGTAGTAAAAATGTTATATTGAACACACCATCATAAAACATAGTGAACATTAAATTGTTGACACCCCCAAATAGTTGTAGTAAAATGTTATATTGAACACACTATCATAAAACATAGTGAACATTAAATTGTTAACACACCCAAATAGTTGTAGTAAAAATGTTATATTGAACACACCATCATAAAACATAGTGAACATTAAATTGATGACACCCCCAAATAGTTGTGGTAAAATGTTATATTGAACACACTATCATAAAATATAGTGAACATTAAATTGTTGACACCCCCAAATAGTTGTAGTAAAATGTTATATTGAACATACTATCATAAAACATAGTGAACATTAAATTGTTGACACCCCCAAATAGTTGTAGTAAAAATGTTATATTGAACACACTATCATAAAACATAGTGAACATTAAATTGTTGACACCCCCAAATAGTTGTAGTAAAAATGTTATATTGAACACACTATCATAAAACATAGTGAACATTAAATTGTTGACACCCCCAAATAGTTGTAGTAAAAATGTTATATTGAACACACTATCATAAAACATAGTGAACATTAAATTGTTGACACCCCCAAATAGTTGTAGTAAAAATGTTATATTGAACCCACTATCATAAAACATAGTGAACATTAAATTGTTGACACCCCCAAATAGTTGTAGTAAAATGTTATATTGAACCCACTATCATAAAACATAGTGAACATTAAATTGTTGACACCCCCAAATAGTTGTAGTAAAATGTTATATTGAACATACTATCATAAAACATAGTGAACATTAAATTGTTGACACCCCCAAATAGTTGTAGTAAAAATGTTATATTGAACACACTATCATAAAACATAGTGAACATTAAATTGATGACACCCCCAAATAGTTGTAGTAAAATGTTATATTGAACCCACTATCATAAAACATAGTGAACATTAAATTGTTGACACCCCCAAATAGTTGTAGTAAAATGTTATATTGAACATACTATCATAAAACATAGTGAACATTAAATTGTTGACACCCCCAAATAGTTGTAGTAAAATGTTATATTGAACACACCATCATAAAACATAGTGAACATTAAATTGATGACACCCCCAAATAGTTGTAGTAAAATGTTATATTGAACACACTATCATAAAACATACTGAACATTAAATTGTTGACACCCCAAAATAGTTGTAGTAAAAATGTTATATTGAACACACTATCACAAACTTAGTGAACATTAAATTGTTGACACCCCCAAATAGTTGTAGTAAAAATGTTATATTGAACCCACTATCATAAAACATAGTGAACATTAAATTGTTGACACCCCCAAATAGTTGTAGTAAAATGTTATATTGAACACACCATCATAAAACATAGTGAACATTAAATTGATGACACCCCCAAATAGTTGTAGTAAAATGTTATATTGAACACACCATCATAAAACATAGTGAACATTAAATTGTTGACACCCCCAAATAGTTGTAGTAAAAATGTTATATTGAACACACCATCATAAAACATAGTGAACATTAAATTGTTGACACCCCCAAATAGTTGTAGTAAAAATGTTATATTGAACACACCATCATAAAACATAGTGAACATTAAATTGTTGAAACCCCCAAATAGTTGTAGTAAAAATGTTATATTGAACACACTATCATAAAACATAGTGAACATTAAATTGTTGACACACCCAAATAGTTGTAGTAAAATGTTATATTGAACACACCATCATAAAACATAGTGAACATTAAATTGATGACACCCCCAAATAGTTGTAGTAAAATGTTATATTGAACACCCCATCATAAAACATAGTGAACATTAAATTGTTGACGCCCCCAAATAGTTGTAGTAAAATGTTATATTGAACACACTATCATAAAACATAGTGAACATTAAATTGTTGACACCCCCAAATAGTTGTAGTAAAAATGTTATATTGAACACACTATCATAAAACATAGTGAACATTAAATTGTTGACACCCCCAAATAGTTGTAGTAAAAATGTTATATTGAACACACTATCATAAAACATAGTGAACATTAAATTGTTGACACCCCCAAATAGTTGTAGTAAAATGTTATATTGAACACACCATCATAAAACATAGTGAACATTAAATTGATGACACCCCCAAATAGTTGTAGTAAAAATGTTATATTGAACACACTATCATAAAACATAGTGAACATTAAATTGTTGACACCCCCAAATAGTTGTAGTAAAAATGTTATATTGAACACACCATCATAAAACATAGTGAACATTAAATTGTTGACACCCCCAAATAGTTGTAGTAAAAATGTTATATTGAACACACTATCATAAAAAATAGTGAACATTAAATTGTTGACACCCCCAAATAGTTGTAGTAAAAATGTTATATTGAACACACTATCATAAAACATAGTGAACATTAAATTGTTGACACCCCCAAATATTTGTAGTAAAAATGTTATATTGAACACACTATCATAAAACATAGTGAACATTAAACTGTTGACACCCCCAAATAGTTGTAGTAAAAATGTTATATTGAACACACTATCATAAAACATGGTGAACATTAAATTGTTGACACCCCCAAATAGTTGTAGTAAAAATGTTATATTGAACACACCATCATAAAACATAGTGAACATTAAATTGTTGACACCCCCAAATAGTTGTAGTAAAAATGTTATATTGGACACACTATCATAAAACATAGTGAACATTAAATTGTTGACACCCCCAAATAGTTGTAGTAAAAATGTTATATTGAACACACTATCATAAAACATAGTGAACATTAAATTGTTGACACCCCCAAATAGTTGTAGTAAAAATGTTATATTGAACACACCATCATAAAACATAGTGAACATTAAATTGTTGACACCCCCAAATAGTTGTAGTAAAAATGTTATATGGAACACACTATCATAAAAAATAGTGAACATTAAATTGTTGACACCCGCAAATAGTTGTAGTAAAAATGTTATATTGAACACACTATCATAAAACATAGTGAACATTAAATTGTTGACACCCCCAAATATTTGTAGTAAAAATGTTATATTGAACACACTATCATAAAACATAGTGAACATTAAATTGTTGACACCCCCAAATAGTTGTAGTAAAAATGTTATATTAAACACACTATCATAAAACATGGTGAACATTAAATTGTTGACACCCCCAAATAGTTGTAGTAAAAATGTTATATTGAACACACCATCATAAAACATAGTGAACATTAAATTGTTGACACCCCCAAATAGTTGTAGTAAAAATGTTATATTGAACACACTATCATAAAACATAGTGAACATTAAATTGTTGACACCCCCAAACAGTTGTAGTAAAAATGTTATATTGAACACACTATCATAAAACATAGTGAACATTAAATTGTTGACACCCCCAAATAGTTGTAGTAAAAATGTTATATTGAACACACTATCATAAAAAATAGTGAACATTAAATTGTTAACACCCCCAAATAGTTGTAGTAAAAATGTTATATTGAACACACTATCATAAAACATGGTGAACATTAAATTGTTGACACCCCCAAATAGTTGTAGTAAAAATGTTATATTGAACACACTATCATAAAACATGGTGAACATTAAATTGTTGACACCCCCAAATAGTTGTAGTAAAAATGTTATATTGAACACACCATCATAAAACATAGTGAACATTAAATTGTTAACACCCCCAAATAGTTGTAGTAAAAATGTTATATTGAACACACCATCATAAAACATAGTGAACATTAAATTGTTGACACCCCCAAATAGTTGTAGTAAAAATGTTATATTGAACACACTATCATAGAACATAGTGAACATTAAATTGTTGACACCCCAAAATAGTTGTAGTAAAAATGTTATATTGAACACACTATCATAAAACATAGTAAGCAATAAATTGTTGACACCCCAAAATAGTTGTAGTAAAAATGTTATATTGAACACACTATCATAAAACATAGTGAACATTAAATTGTTGACACCCCCAAATAGTTGTAGTAAAAATGTTATATTGAACACACTATCATAAAACATAGTGAACATTAAATTGTTGACACCCCCAAATAGTTGTAGTAACAATGTTATATTGAACACACTATCATAAAACATAGTAGACATTAAATTGTTGACACCCCAAAATAGTTGTAGTAAAAATTTTATATTGAACACACTATCATAAAACATAGTGAACATTAAATTGTTGACACCCCCAAATAGTTGTAGTAAAAATGTTATATTGAACACACTATCATAAAACATAGTGAACATTAAATTGTTGACACCCCGAAATAGTTGTAGTAAAAATGTTATATTGAACACACTATCATAAAACATAGTGAAACTTTAAATTGTTGACACCCCCAAATAGTTGTAGTAAAAATGTTATATTGAACACACTATCATAAAACATAGTGAACATTAAATTGTTGACACCCCCAAATAGTTGTAGTAAAAATGTTATATTGAACACACTATCATAAAACATAGTGAACATTAAATTGTTGACACCCCGAAATAGTTGTAGTAAAAATGTTATATTGAACACAATATCATAAAACATAGTAGACATTAAATTGTTGACACCCCCAAATAGTTGTAGTAAAAATGTTATATTGAACACACTATCATAAAACATAGTGAACATTAAATTGTTGACACCCCGAAATAGTTGTAGTAAAAATGTTATATTGAACACACTATCATAAAACATAGTGAATATTAAATTGTTGACACTCCCAAATATTTGTAGTAAAAATGTTATATTGAACACACTATCATAAAACATAGTGAACATTAAATTGTTGACACCCCGAAATAGTTGTAGTAAAAATGTTATATTGAACACAATATCATAAAACATAGTAGACATTAAATTGTTGACACCCCCAAATAGTTGTAGTAAAAATGTTATATTGAACACACTATCATAAAACATAGTGAACATTAAATTGTTGACACCCCCAAATAGTTGTAGTAAAAATGTTATATTGAACACAATATCATAAAACATAGTAGACATTAAATTGTTGACACCCCCAAATAGTTGTAGTAAAAATGTTATATTGAACACACTATCATAAAACATAGTGAACATTAAATTGTTGACACCCCCAAATAGTTGTAGTAAAAATGTTATATTGAACACACTATCATAAAACATAGTGAATATTAAATTGTTGACACCCCTAAATAGTTGTAATAAAATGTTATATTGAACACACTATCATAAAACATAGTGAACATTAAATTGTTGACACCCCCAAATCGTTGTAGTAAAAATGTTATATTGAACACACCATCATAAAACATAGTGAACATTAAATGGTTGACACCCCCAAATAGTTGTAGTAAAATGTTATATTGAACACACTATCATAAAACATAGTGAACATTAAATTGTTGACACCCCGAAATAGTTGTAGTAAAAATGTTATATTGAACACACTATCATAAAACATAGTGAACATTAAATTGTTGACACCCCCAAATAGTTGTAGTAAAAATGTTATATTGAACACACTATCATAAAACATAGTGAACATTAAATTGTTGACACCCCGAAATAGTTGTAGTAAAAATGTTATATTGAACACACTATCATAAAACATAGTGAATATTAAATTGTTGACACTCCCAAATATTTGTAGTAAAAATTGTATATTGAACACACTATCATAAAACATAGTGAACATTAAATTGTTGACACCCCGAAATAGTTGTAGTAAAAATGTTATATTGAACACAATATCATAAAACATAGTAGATATTAAATTGTTGACACCCCCAAATAGTTGTAGTAAAAATGTTATATTGAACACACTATCATAAAACATAGTGAACATTAAATTGTTGACACCCCCAAATAGTTGTAGTAAATATGTTATATTGAACACACTATCATAAAACATAGTGAACATTAAATTGTTGACACCCCGAAATAGTTGTAGTAAAAATGTTATATTGAACACAATATCATAAAACATAGTAGACATTAAATTGTTGACACCCCCAAATAGTTGTAGTAAAAATGTTATATTGAACACACTATCATAAAACATAGTGAACATTAAATTGTTGACACCCCCAAATAGTTGTAGTAAAAATGTTATATTGAACACACTATCATAAAACATAGTAGACATTAAATTGTTGACACCCCTAAATAGTTGTAGTAAAATGTTATATTGAACAAACTATCATAAAACATAGTGAACATTAAATTGTTGACACCCCCAAATAGTTGTAGTAAAAATGTTATATTGAACACACTATCATAAAACATAGTGAACATTAAATTGTTGACACTCCCAAATAGTTGTAGTTAAAATGTTATATTGAACACACTATCATAAAACATAGTGAACATTAAATTGTTGCCACCCCCAAATAGTTGTAGTAAAAATGTTATATGTAACACACTATCATAACACATAGTGAACATTAAATTGTTGACACCCTCAAATATTTGTAGTAAAAATGTTATATTGAACACACTATCATAAAACATAGTGAACAGTAAATTGTTGACACCCCCAAATAGTTGTAGTAAAAATGTTATATTGAACACACCATCATAAAACATAGTGAACATTAAATTGTTGACACCCCCAAATAGTTGTAGTAAAAATGTTATATTGAACACACTATCATAAAACATAGTGAACATTAAATTGTTGACACCCCGAAATAGTTGTAGTAAAAATGTTATATTGAACACAATATCATAAAACATAGTAGACATTAAATTGTTGACACCCCCAAATAGTTGTAGTAAAAATGTTATATTGAACACACTATCATAAAACATAGTGAACATTAAATTGTTGACACCCCGAAATAGTTGTAGTAAAAATGTTATATTGAACACACTATCATAAAACATAGTGAATATTAAATTGTTGACACTCCCAAATATTTGTAGTAAAAATGTTATATTGAACACACTATCATAAAACATAGTGAACATTAAATTGTTGACACCCCGAAATAGTTGTAGTAAAAATGTTATATTGAACACAATATCATAAAACATAGTAGACATTAAATTGTTGACACCCCCAAATAGTTGTAGTAAAAATGTTATATTGAACACACTATCATAAAACATAGTGAACATTAAATTGTTGACACCCCCAAATAGTTGTAGTAAAAATGTTATATTGAACACACTATCATAAAACATAGTGAACATTAAATTGTTGACACCCCGAAATAGTTGTAGTAAAAATGTTATATTGAACACAATATCATAAAACATAGTAGACATTAAATTGTTGACACCCCCAAATAGTTGTAGTAAAAATGTTATATTGAACACACTATCATAAAACATAGTGAACATTAAATTGTTGACACCCCCAAATAGTTGTAGTAAAAATGTTATATTGAACACACTATCATAAAACATAGTGAACATTAAATTGTTGACACCCCTAAATAGTTGTAGTAAAATGTTATATTGAACAAACTATCATAAAACATAGTGAACATTAAATTGTTGACACCCCCAAATAGTTGTAGTAAAAATGTTATATTGAACACACTATCATAAAACATAGTGAACATTAAATTGTTGCCACCCCCAAATAGTTGTAGTAAAAATGTTATATTGAACACACCATCATAAAACATAGTGAACATTAAATGGTTGACACCCTCAAATAGTTGTAGTAAAAATGTTATATTGAACACACTATCATAAAACATAGTGAACATTAAATTGTTGACACCCCCAAATAGTTGTAATAAAATGTTATATTGAACACACTATCATAAAACATAGTGAACATTAAATTGTTGACACCCCCAAATCGTTGTAGTAAAAATGTTATATTGAACACACCATCATAAAACATAGTGAACATTAAATGGTTGACACCCCCAAATAGTTGTAGTAAAATGTTATATTGAACACACTATCATAAAACATAGTGAACATTAAATTGTTGACACCCCCAAATAGTTGTAGTAAAAATGTTATATTGAACACACTATCATCAAAAATAGTGAACATTAAATTGTTAACACCCCCAAATAGTTGTAGTAAAAATGTTATATTGAACACACTATCATAAAACATGGTGAACATTAAATTGTTGACACCCCCAAATAGTTGTAGTAAAAATGTTATATTGAACACACTATCATAAAACATGGTGAACATTAAATTGTTGACACCCCCAAATAGTTGTAGTAAAAATGTTATATTGAACACACCATCATAAAACATAGTGAACATTAAATTGTTAACACCCCCAAATAGTTGTAGTAAAAATGTTATATTGAACACACCATCATAAAACATAGTGAACATTAAATTGTTGACACCCCCAAATAGTTGTAGTAAAAATGTTATATTGAACACACTATCATAGAACATAGTGAACATAAAATTGTTGACACCCCAAAATAGTTGTAGTAAAAATGTTATATTGAACACACTATCATAAAACATAGTAAGCAATAAATTGTTGACACCCCAAAATAGTTGTAGTAAAAATGTTATATTGAACACACTATCATAAAACATAGTGAACATTAAATTGTTGACACCCCCAAATAGTTGTAGTAAAAATGTTATATTGAACACACTATCATAAAACATAGTGAACATTAAATTGTTGACACCCCCAAATAGTTGTAGTAACAATGTTATATTGAACACACTATCATAAAACATAGTAGACATTAAATTGTTGACACCCCAAAATAGTTGTAGTAAAAATTTTATATTGAACACACTATCATAAAACATAGTGAACATTAAATTGTTGACACCCCCAAATAGTTGTAGTAAAAATGTTATATTGAACACACTATCATAAAACATAGTGAACATTAAATTGTTGACACCCCGAAATAGTTGTAGTAAAAATGTTATATTGAACACACTATCATAAAACATAGTGAAACTTTAAATTGTTGACACCCCCAAATAGTTGTAGTAAAAATGTTATATTGAACACACTATCATAAAACATAGTGAACATTAAATTGTTGACACCCCCAAATAGTTGTAGTAAAAATGTTATATTGAACACACTATCATAAAACATAGTGAACATTAAATTGTTGACACCCCGAAATAGTTGTAGTAAAAATGTTATATTGAACACAATATCATAAAACATAGTAGACATTAAATTGTTGACACCCCCAAATAGTTGTAGTAAAAATGTTATATTGAACACACTATCATAAAACATAGTGAACATTAAATTGTTGACACCCCGAAATAGTTGTAGTAAAAATGTTATATTGAACACACTATCATAAAACATAGTGAATATTAAATTGTTGACACTCCCAAATATTTGTAGTAAAAATGTTATATTGAACACACTATCATAAAACATAGTGAACATTAAATTGTTGACACCCCGAAATAGTTGTAGTAAAAATGTTATATTGAACACAATATCATAAAACATAGTAGACATTAAATTGTTGACACCCCCAAATAGTTGTAGTAAAAATGTTATATTGAACACACTATCATAAAACATAGTGAACATTAAATTGTTGACACCCCCAAATAGTTGTAGTAAAAATGTTATATTGAACACACTATCATAAAACATAGTGAACATTAAATTGTTGACACCCCGAAATAGTTGTAGTAAAAATGTTATATTGAACACAATATCATAAAACATAGTAGACATTAAATTGTTGACACCCCCAAATAGTTGTAGTAAAAATGTTATATTGAACACACTATCATAAAACATAGTGAACATTAAATTGTTGACACCCCCAAATAGTTGTAGTAAAAATGTTATATTGAACACACTATCATAAAACATAGTGAATATTAAATTGTTGACACCCCTAAATAGTTGTAATAAAATGTTATATTGAACACACTATCATAAAACATAGTGAACATTAAATTGTTGACACCCCCAAATCGTTGTAGTAAAAATGTTATATTGAACACACCATCATAAAACATAGTGAACATTAAATGGTTGACACCCCCAAATAGTTGTAGTAAAATGTTATATTGAACACACTATCATAAAACATAGTGAACATTAAATTGTTGACACCCCGAAATAGTTGTAGTAAAAATGTTATATTGAACACACTATCATAAAACATAGTGAACATTAAATTGTTGACACCCCCAAATAGTTGTAGTAAAAATGTTATATTGAACACACTATCATAAAACATAGTGAACATTAAATTGTTGACACCCCCAAATAGTTGTAGTAAAAATGTTATATTGAACACACCATCATAAAACATAGTGAACATTAAATTGTTGACACCCCCAAATAGTTGTAGTAAAAATGTTATATTGAACACACTATCATAAAACATAGTGAACATTAAATTGTTGACACCCCGAAATAGTTGTAGTAAAAATGTTATATTGAACACAATATCATAAAACATAGTAGACATTAAATTGTTGACACCCCCAAATAGTTGTAGTAAAAATGTTATATTGAACACACTATCATAAAACATAGTGAACATTAAATTGTTGACACCCCGAAATAGTTGTAGTAAAAATGTTATATTGAACACACTATCATAAAACATAGTGAATATTAAATTGTTGACACTCCCAAATATTTGTAGTAAAAATGTTATATTGAACACACTATCATAAAACATAGTGAACATTAAATTGTTGACACCCCGAAATAGTTGTAGTAAAAATGTTATATTGAACACACTATCATAAAACATAGTGAACATTAAATTGTTGACACCCCCAAATAGTTGTAGTAAAAATGTTATATTGAACACACTATCATAAAACATAGTGAACATTAAATTGTTGACACCCCCAAATAGTTGTAGTAAAAATGTTATATTGAACACACCATCATAAAACATAGTGAACATTAAATTGTTGACACCCCCAAATAGTTGTAGTAAAAATGTTATATTGAACACACTATCATAAAACATAGTGAACATTAAATTGTTGACACCCCGAAATAGTTGTAGTAAAAATGTTATATTGAACACAATATCATAAAACATAGTAGACATTAAATTGTTGACACCCCCAAATAGTTGTAGTAAAAATGTTATATTGAACACACTATCATAAAACATAGTGAACATTAAATTGTTGACACCCCGAAATAGTTGTAGTAAAAATGTTATATTGAACACACTATCATAAAACATAGTGAATATTAAATTGTTGACACTCCCAAATATTTGTAGTAAAAATGTTATATTGAACACACTATCATAAAACATAGTGAACATTAAATTGTTGACACCCCGAAATAGTTGTAGTAAAAATGTTATATTGAACACAATATCATAAAACATAGTAGACATTAAATTGTTGACACCCCCAAATAGTTGTAGTAAAAATGTTATATTGAACACACTATCATAAAACATAGTGAACATTAAATTGTTGACACCCCCAAATAGTTGTAGTAAAAATGTTATATTGAACACACTATCATAAAACATAGTGAACATTAAATTGTTGACACCCCGAAATAGTTGTAGTAAAAATGTTATATTGAACACAATATCATAAAACATAGTAGACATTAAATTGTTGACACCCCCAAATAGTTGTAGTAAAAATGTTATATTGAACACACTATCATAAAACATAGTGAACATTAAATTGTTGACACCCCCAAATAGTTGTAGTAAAAATGTTATATTGAACACACTATCATAAAACATAGTGAACATTAAATTGTTGACACCCCTAAATAGTTGTAGTAAAATGTTATATTGAACAAACTATCATAAAACATAGTGAACATTAAATTGTTGACACCCCCAAATAGTTGTAGTAAAAATGTTATATTGAACACACTATCATAAAACATAGTGAACATTAAATTGTTGCCACCCCCAAATAGTTGTAGTAAAAATGTTATATTGAACACACCATCATAAAACATAGTGAACATTAAATGGTTGACACCCTAAAATAGTTGTAGTAAAAATGTTATATTGAACACACCATCATAAAACATAGTGAACATTAAATTGTTGACACCCCAAAATAGTTGTAGTAAAAATGTTATATTGAACACACTATCATAAAACATAGTGAACATTAAATTGTTGACACCCCCAAATAGTTGTAATAAAATGTTATATTGAACACACTATCATAAAACATAGTGAACATTAAATTGTTGACACCCCCAAATCGTTGTAGTAAAAATGTTATATTGAACACACCATCATAAAACATAGTGAACATTAAATGGTTGACACCCCCAAATAGTTGTAGTAAAATGTTATATTGAACACACTATCATAAAACATAGTGAACATTAAATTGTTGACACCCCGAAATAGTTGTAGTAAAAATGTTATATTGAACACACTATCATAAAACATAGTGAACATTAAATTGTTGACACCCCCAAATAGTTGTAGTAAAAATGTTATATTGAACACACTATCATAAAACATAGTGAACATTAAATTGTTGACACCCCGAAATAGTTGTAGTAAAAATGTTATATTGAACACACTATCATAAAACATAGTGAATATTAAATTGTTGACACTCCCAAATATTTGTAGTAAAAATGGTATATTGAACACACTATCATAAAACATAGTGAACATTAAATTGTTGACACCCCGAAATAGTTGTAGTAAAAATGTTATATTGAACACAATATCATAAAACATAGTAGACATTAAATTGTTGACACCCCCAAATAGTTGTAGTAAAAATGTTATATTGAACACACTATCATAAAACATAGTGAACATTAAATTGTTGACACCCCCAAATAGTTGTAGTAAATATGTTATATTGAACACACTATCATAAAACATAGTGAACATTAAATTGTTGACACCCCGAAATAGTTGTAGTAAAAATGTTATATTGAACACAATATCATAAAACATAGTAGACATTAAATTGTTGACACCCCCAAATAGTTGTAGTAAAAATGTTATATTGAACACACTATCATAAAACATAGTGAACATTAAATTGTTGACACCCCCAAATAGTTGTAGTAAAAATGTTATATTGAACACACTATCATAAAACATAGTAGACATTAAATTGTTGACACCCCTAAATAGTTGTAGTAAAATGTTATATTGAACAAACTATCATAAAACATAGTGAACATTAAATTGTTGACACCCCCAAATAGTTGTAGTAAAAATGTTATATTGAACACACTATCATAAAACATAGTGAACATTAAATTGTTGACACTCCCAAATAGTTGTAGTTAAAATGTTATATTGAACACACTATCATAAAACATAGTGAACATTAAATTGTTGACACCCCCAAATAGTTGTAGTAAAAATGTTATATGTAACACACTATCATAACACATAGTGAACATTAAATTGTTGACACCCTCAAATATTTGTAGTAAAAATGTTATATTGAACACACTATCATAAAACATAGTGAACATTAAATTGTTGACACCCCCAAATAGTTGTAGTAAAAATGTTATATTGAACACACCATCATAAAACATAGTGAACATTAAATTGTTGACACCCCCAAATAGTTGTAGTAAAAATGTTATATTGAACACACTATCATAAAACATAGTGAACATTAAATTGTTGACACCCCCAAATAGTTGTAGTAAAAATGTTATATTGAACACACTATCATAAAACATAGTGAACATTAAATTGTTGACACCCCGAAATAGTTGTAGTAAAAATGTTATATTGAACACAATATCATAAAACATAGTAGACATTAAATTGTTGACACCCCCAAATAGTTGTAGTAAAAATGTTATATTGAACACACTATCATAAAACATAGTGAACATTAAATTGTTGACACCCCCAAATAGTTGTAGTAAAAATGTTATATTGAACACACTATCATAAATCATAGTGAACATTAAATTGTTGACACCCCTAAATAGTTGTAGTAAAATGTTATATTGAACAAACTATCATAAAACATAGTGAACATTAAATTGTTGACACCCCCAAATAGTTGTAGTAACCATTTTATGTTGAACACACTATCATAAAACATAGTGAACATTAAATTGTTGACACTCCCAAATAGTTATAGTTAAAATGTTATATTGAACACACTATCATAAAACATAGTGAACATTAAATTGTTGCCACCCCCAAATAGTTGTAGTAAAAATGTTATATGTAACACACTATCATAACACATAGTGAACATTAAATTGTTGACACCCTCAAATATTTGTAGTAAAAATGTTATATTGAACACACTATCATAAAACATAGTGAACATTAAATTGTTGACACCCCCAAATAGTTGTAGTAAAAATGTTATATTGAACACACCATCATAAAACATAGTGAACATTAAATTGTTGACACCCCCAAATAGTTGTAGTAAAAATGTTATATTGAACACACCATCATAAAACATAGTGAACATTAAATTGTTGACACCCCCAAATAGTTGTAGTAAAAATGTTATATTGAACACACTATCATAAAACATAGTGAATATTAAATTGTTGACACTCCCAAATATTTGTAGTAAAAATGTTATATTGAACACACTATCATAAAACATAGTGAACATTAAATTGTTGACACCCCCAAATAGTTGTAGTAAAAATGTTATATTGAACACACCATCATAAAACATAGTGAACATTAAATTGTTGACACCCCCAAATAGTTGTAGTAAAAATGTTATATTGAACACACTATCATAAAACACAGTGTACATTAAATTGTTGACACCCCCAAATAGTTGTAGTAAAAATGTTATATTGAACACACTATCATAAAACATAGTGAACATTAAATTGTTGACACCCCCAAATAGTTGTAGTAAAAATGTTATATTGAACACACTATCATAAAACATGGTGAACATTAAATTGTTGACACCCCCAAATAGTTGTAGTCAAAATGTTATATTGAACACACCATCATAAAACATAGTGAACATTAAATTGTTGACACTCTCAAATAGTTGTAGTAAAAATGTTATATTGAACACACCATCATAAAACATAGGGAACATTAAATTGTTGACACTCTCAAATAGTTGTAGTAAAAATGTTATATTGAACACACCATCATAAAACATAGTGAACATTAAATGGTTGACACCCTCAAATAGTTGTAGTAAAAATGTTATATTGAACACACCATCATAAAACATAGTGAACATTAAATTGTTGACACCCCAAAATAGTTGTAGTAAAAATGTTATATTGAACACACTATCATAAAACATAGTGAACATTAAATTGTTGACACCCCCAAATAGTTGTAATAAAATGTTATATTGAACACACTATCATAAAACATAGTGAACATTAAATTGTTGACACCCCCAAATCGTTGTAGTAAAAATGTTATATTGAACACACCATCATAAAACATAGTGAACATTAAATGGTTGACACCCCCAAATAGTTGTAGTAAAATGTTATATTGAACACACTATCATAAAACATAGTGAACATTAAATTGTTGACACCCCTAAATAGTCGTAGTAAAATGGTGTATTGAACACACTATCATAAAAGACAGTGAACATTAAATTGTTGACACCCCCAAATAGTTGTAGTAAAAAAGTTATATTGAACACACTATCATAAAACATAGTGAACATTAAATTGTTGACACCGCCAAATAGTTGTAGTAAAAATGTTATATTGAACACTATATCATAAAACATAGTGAACATTAAATTGTTGACACCCCCAAATAGTTGTAGTAAAAATGTTATATTGAACACACCGTCATAAAACATAGTGAACATTAAATTGTCGACACCCCCTAATAGTTGTAGTAAAAATGTTTTATTGAACACACTATCATAAAACATAGTGAACATCAAATTGTTGACACCCCCAAATAGTTGTAGTAAAAATATTATATTGAACACACTATCATAAAACATAGTGAACATTAAATTGTCGACACCCCCAAATAGTTGTAGTAAAAATGTTATATTGAACACACCATCATAAAACATAGTGAACATTAAATTGTTGACACCCCCAAATAGTTGTAGTAAAATGTTATATTGAACACACTATCATAAAAAATAGTGAACATTAAATTGTCGACACCCCCAAATAGTTGTAGTAAAAATGTGATATTGAACACACCATCATAAAACATAGTGAACATTCAATTGTTGACACCCCCAAATAGTTGTAGTAAAAATGTTATATTGAACACTATATCATAAAACATAGTGAACATTTAATTGTCGACACCCCCAAATAGTTGTAGTAAAAATGTTATATTGAACACACCATCATAAAACATAGTGAACATTAAATTGTTGACATCCCTAAATAGTTGTAGTAAAAATGTTATATTGAACACACCATCATAAACCATAGTGAACATTAAATTGTCGACACCCCTAAATAGTTGTAGTAAAAATGTTATATTGAACACACTATCATAAAACATAGTGAACATTAAATTGTCGACATCCCCAAATAGTTGTAGTAAAAATGTTATATTGAACACACTATCATAAAACATAGTGAACATTAAATTGTCGACACCCCCAAATAGTTGTAGTAAAATGTTATATTGAACACACTATCATAAAACATAGTGAACATTAAATTGTCGACACCCCAAATAGTTGTAGTAAAAATGTTATATTGAACACACTATCATAAAACATAGTGAACATTAAATTGTCGACACCCCCAAATAGTTGTAGTAAAATGTTATATTGAACACACTATCATAAAATATAGAGAACATTAAATTGTTGACACCCCCAAATAGTTGTAGTAAAAATGTTATATTGAACACACCATCATAAAACATAGTGAACATTAAATTGTTGACACCCCCAAATAGTTGTAGTAAAAATGTTATATTGAACACACCATCATAAAACCTAGTGAACATTAAATTGTTGACACCCCCAAATAGTTGTAGTAAAAATGTTATATTGAACACACTATCAGAAAACATAGTGAATATTAAATTGTTGACACTCCCAAATATTTGTAGTAAAAATGTTATATTGAACACACTATCATAGAACATAGTGAACATTAAATTGTTGACACCCCCAAATAGTTGTAGTAAAAATGTTATATTGAACACACCATCATAAAACATAGTGAACATTAAATTGTTGACACCCCCAAATAGTTGTAGTAAAAATGTTATATTGAACACACCATCATAAAACATAGTGGACATTAAATTGTTGACACCCCCCAAATAGTTGTAGTAAAAATGTTATATTGAACACACTATCATAAAACATAGTGAATATTAAATTGTTGACACTCCCAAATATTTGTAGTAAAAATGTTATATTGAACACACTATCATAGAACATAGTGAACATTAAATTGTTGACACCCCCAAATAGTTGTAGTAAAAATGTTATATTGAACACACTATCATAAAACATAGTGAACATTAAATTGTTGACACTCCCAAATATTTGTAGTAAAAATGTTATATTGAACACACTATCATAGAACATAGTGAACATTAAATTGTTGACACCCCGAAATAGTTGTAGTAAAAATGTTATATTGAACACACTATCATAAAACATAGTGAACATTAAATTGTTGACACTCCCAAATAGTTGTAGTAAAAATGTTATATTGAACACACTATCATAAAACATAGTGAACATTAAATTGTTGCCACCCCCAAATAGTTGTAGTAAAAATGTTATATGTAACACACTATCATAACACATAGTGAACATTAAATTGTTGACACCCTCAAATATTTGTAGTAAAAATGTTATATTGAACACACCATCATAAAACATAGTGAACATTAAATTGTTGACACCCCCAAATAGTTGTAGTAAAAATGTTATATTGAACACACCATCATAAAACATAGTGAACATTAAATTGTTGACACCCCCAAATAGTTGTAGTAAAAATGTTATATTGAACACACTATCATAAAACATAGTGAACATTAAATTGTTGACACCCCCAAATAGTTGTAGTAAAAATGTTATATTGAACACACCATCATAAAACATAGTGAACATTAAATTGTTGACACCCCCAAATAGTTGTAGTAAAAATGTTATATTGAAGCCACTATCATAAAACACAGTGTACATTAAATTGTTGACACCCCCAAATAGTTGTAGTAAAAATGTTATATTGAACACACTATCATAAAACATAGTGAACATTAAATTGTTGACACCCCCAAATAGTTGTAGTAAAAATGTTATATTGAACACACTATCATAAAACATGGTGAACATTAAATTGTTGACACCCCCAAATAGTTGTAGTCAAAATGTTATATTGAACACACCATCATAAAACATAGTGAACATTAAATTGTTGACACTCTCAAATAGTTGTAGTAAAAATGTTATATTGAACACACCATCATAAAACATAGGGAACATTAAATTGTTGACACTCTCAAATAGTTGTAGTAAAAATGTTATATTGAACACACCATCATAAAACATAGTGAACATTAAATGGTTGACACCCTCAAATAGTTGTAGTAAAAATGTTATATTGAACACACCATCATAAAACATAGTGAACATTAAATTGTTGACACCCCAAAATAGTTGTAGTAAAAATGTTATATTGAACACACTATCATAAAACATAGTGAACATTAAATTGTTGACACCACCAAATAGTTGTAATAAAATGTTATATTGAACAAACTATCATAAAACATAGTGAACATTAAATTGTTGACACCCCGAAATCGTTGTAGTAAAAATGTTATATTGAACACACCATCATAAAACATAGTGAACATTAAATGGTTGACACCCCCAAATAGTTGTAGTAAAATGTTATATTGAACACACTATCATAAAACATAGTGAACATTAAATTGTTGACACCCCTAAATAGTCGTAGTAAAATGGTGTATTGAACACACTATAATAAAAGACAGTGAACATTAAATTGTTGACACCCCCAAATAGTTGTAGTAAAAAAGTTATATTGAACACACTATCATAAAACATAGTGAACATTAAATTGTTGACACCGCCAAATAGTTGTAGTAAAAATGTTATATTGAACACTATATCATAAAACATAGTGAACATTAAATTGTTGACACCCCCAAATAGTTGTAGTAAAAATGTTATATTGAACACACCATCATAAAACATAGTGAACATTAAATTGTCGACACCCCCTAATAGTTGTAGTAAAAATGTTTTATTGAACACACTATAATAAAACATAGTGAACATCAAATTGTTGACACCCCCAAATAGTTGTAGTAAAAATATTATATTGAACACACTATCATAAAACATAGTGAACATTAAATTGTCGACACCCCCAAATAGTTGTAGTAAAAATGTTATATTGAACACACCATCATAAAACATAGTGAACATTAAATTGTTGACACCCCCAAATAGTTGTAGTAAAATGTTATATTGAACACACTATCATAAAAAATAGTGAACATTAAATTGTCGACACCCCCAAATAGTTGTAGTAAAAATGTGATATTGAACACACCATCATAAAACATAGTGAACATTAAATTGTTGACACCCCCAAATAGTTGTAGTAAAAATGTTATATTGAACACTATATCATAAAACATAGTGAACATTAAATTGTCGACACCCCCAAATAGTTGTAGTAAAAATGTTATATTGAACACACCATCATAAAACATAGTGAACATTAAATTGTTGACATCCCTAAATAGTTGTAGTAAAAATGTTATATTGAACACACCATCATAAACCATAGTGAACATTAAATTGTCGACACCCCTAAATAGTTGTAGTAAAAATGTTATATTGAACACACTATCATAAAACATAGTGAACATTAAATTGTCGACATCCCCAAATAGTTGTAGTAAAAATGTTATATTGAACACACTATCATAAAACATAGTGAACATTAAATTGTCGACACCCCCAAATAGTTGTAGTAAAATGTTATATTGAACACACTATCATAAAACATAGTGAACATTAAATTGTCGACACCCCAAATAGTTGTAGTAAAAATGTTATATTGAACACACTATCATAAAACATAGTGAACATTAAATTGTCGACACCCCCAAATAGTTGTAGTAAAATGTTATATTGAACACACTATCATAAAATATAGAGAACATTAAATTGTTGACACCCCCAAATAGTTGTAGTAAAAAAGTTATATTGAACACACTATCATAAAACATAGGGAACATTAAATTGTTGACACTCTCAAATAGTTGTAGTAAAAATGTTATATTGAACACACCATCATAAAACATAGTGAACATTAAATGGTTGACACCCTCAAATAGTTGTAGTAAAAATGTTATATTGAACACACCATCATAAAACATAGTGAACATTAAATTGTTGACACCCAAAAATAGTTGTAGTAAAAATGTTATATTGAACACACTATCATAAAACATAGTGAACATTAAATTGTTGACACCCCCAAATAGTTGTAGTAAAATGTTATATTGAACACACTATCATAAAACATAGTGAACATTAAATTGTTGACACCCCCAAATCGTTGTAGTAAAAATGTTATATTGAACACACTATCATAAAACATAGTGAACATTAAATTGTTGACACCCCCAAATAGTCGTAGTAAAATGTTATATTGAACACACTATCATAAAAGACAGTGAACATTAAATTGTTGACACCCCCAAATAGTTGTAGTAAAAAAGTTATATTGAACACACAATCATAAAACATAGTGAACATTAAATTGTTGACACCCCCAAATAGTTGTAGTAAAAATGTTATATTGAACACTATATCATAAAATATAGTGAACATTAAATTGTTGACACCCCCAAATAGTTGTAGTAAAAATGTTATATTGAACACACCATCATAAAACATAGTGAACATTAAATTGTCGACACCCCCTAATAGTTGTAGTAAAAATGTTTTATTGAACACACTATCATAAAACATAGTGAACATCAAATTGTTGACACCCCCAAATAGTTGTAGTAAAAATATTATATTGAACACACTATCATAAAACATAGTGAACATTAAATTGTCGACACCCCCAAATAGTTGTAGTAAAAATGTTATATTGAACACACCATCATAAAACATAGTGAACATTAAATTGTTGACACCCCCAAATAGTTGTAGTAAAAATGTTATATTGAACACACTATCATAAAACATAGTGAACATTAAATTGTCGACACCCCCAAATAGTTGTAGTAAAAATGTGATATTGAACACACTATCATAAAACATAGTGAACATTAAATTGTTGACACCCCCAAATAGTTGTAGTAAAAATGTTATATTGAACACTATATCATAAAACATAGTGAACATTAAATTGTCGACACCCCAAAATAGTTGTAGTAAAAATGTTATATTGAACACACCATCATAAAACATAGTGAACATTAAATGGTTGACACCCTCAAATAGTTGTAGTAAAAATGTTATATTGAACACACCATCATAAAACATAGTGAACATTAAATTGTTGACACCCAAAAATAGTTGTAGTAAAAATGTTATATTGAACACACTATCATAAAACATAGTGAACATTAAATTGTTGACACCCCCAAATAGTTGTAGTAAAATGTTATATTGAACACACTATCATAAAACATAGTGAACATTAAATTGTTGACACCCCCAAATCGTTGTAGTAAAAATGTTATATTGAACACACTATCATAAAACATAGTGAACATTAAATTGTTGACACCCCCAAATAGTCGTAGTAAAATGTTTTATTGAACACACTATCATAAAAGACAGTGAACATTAAATTGTTGACACCCCCAAATAGTTGTAGTAAAAAAGTTATATTGAACACACAATCATAAAACATAGTGAACATTAAATTGTTGACACCCCCAAATAGTTGTAGTAAAAATGTTATATTGAACACTATATCATAAAATATAGTGAACATTAAATTGTTGACACCCCCAAATAGTTGTAGTAAAAATGTTATATTGAACACACCATCATAAAACATAGTGAACATTAAATTGTCGACACCCCCTAATAGTTGTAGTAAAAATGTTTTATTGAACACACTATCATAAAACATAGTGAACATCAAATTGTTGACACCCCCAAATAGTTGTAGTAAAAATATTATATTGAACACACTATCATAAAACATAGTGAACATTAAATTGTCGACACCCCCAAATAGTTGTAGTAAAAATGTTATATTGAACACACCATCATAAAACATAGTGAACATTAAATTGTTGACACCCCCAAATAGTTGTAGTAAAAATGTTATATTGAACACACTATCATAAAACATAGTTAACATTAAATTGTCGACACCCCCAAATAGTTGTAGTAAAAATGTGATATTGAACACACTATCATAAAACATAGTGAACATTAAATTGTTGACACCCCCAAATAGTTGTAGTAAAAATGTTATATTGAACACTATATCATAAAACATAGTGAACATTAAATTGTCGACACCCCAAAATAGTTGTAGTAAAAATGTTATATTGAACACACCATCGTAAAACATAGTGAACATTAAATTGTTGACATCCCCAAATAGTTGTTGTAAAAATGTTATATTGAACACACCATCATAAACCATAGTGAACATTAAATTGTCGACACCCCTAAATAGTTGTAGTAAAAATGTTATATTGAATACACTATCATAAAACATAGTGAACATTAAATTGTTGACATCCCCAAATAGTTGTAGTAAAAATGTTATATTGAACACACTATCATAAAACATAGTGAACATTAAATTGTCGACACCCCAAATAGTTGTAGTAAAAATGTTATATTGAACACACTATCATAAAACATAGTGAACATTAAATTGTCGACACCCCCAAATAGTTGTAGTAAAATGTTATATTGAACACACTATCATAAAACATAGTGAACATTAAATTGTCGACACCCCAAATAGTTGTAGTAAAAATGTTATATTGAACACACTATCATAAAACATAGTGAACATTAAATTGTCGACACCCCCAAATAGTTGTAGTAAAAATGTTATATTGAACACACTATCATAAAACATAGTGAACATCAAATTGTTGACACCCCCAAATAGTTGTAGTAAAAATATTATATTGAACACACTATCATAAAACATAGTGAACATTAAATTGTCGACACCCCCAAATAGTTGTAGTAAAAATGTTATATTGAACACACCATCATAAAACATAGTGAACATTAAATTGTCGACACCCCCAAATAGTTGTAGTAAAAATGTGATATTGAACACACCATCATAAAACATAGTGAACATTAAATTGTTGACACCCCCAAATAGTTGTAGTAAAAATGTTATATTGAACACACTATCATAAAACATAGTGAACATTAAATTGTCGACACCCCCAAATAGTTTTAGTAAAAATGTGATATTGAACACACCATCATAAAACATAGTGAACATTAAATTGTTGACACCCCCAAATAGTTGTAGTAAAAATGTTATATTGAACACTATATCATAAAACATAGTGAACATTAAATTGTCGACACCCCAAAATAGTTGTAGTAAAAATGTTATATTGAACACACCATCATAAAACATAGTGAACATTAAATTGTTGACATCCCCAAATAGTTGTAGTAAAAATGTTATATTGAACACACCATCATAAACCATAGTGAACATTAAATTGTCGACACCCCTAAATAGTTGTAGTAAAAATGTTATATTGAATACACTATCATAAAACATAGTGAACATTAAATTGTTGACATCCCCAAATAGTTGTAGTAAAAATGTTATATTGAACACACTATCATAAAACATAGTGAACATTAAATTGTCGACACCCCAAATAGTTGTAGTAAAAATGTTATATTGAACACACTATCATAAAACATAGTGAACATTAAATTGTCGACACCCCCAAATAGTTGTAGTAAAATGTTATATTGAACACACTATCATAAAACATAGTGAACATTAAATTGTCGACACCCCAAATAGTTGTAGTAAAAATGTTATATTGAACACACTATCATAAAACATAGTGAACATTAAATTGTCGACACCCCCAAATAGTTGTAGTAAAAATGTTATATTGAACACACTATCATAAAACATAGTGAACATCAAATTGTTGACACCCCCAAATAGTTGTAGTAAAAATATTATATTGAACACACTATCATAAAACATAGTGAACATTAAATTGTCGATACCCCCAAATAGTTGTAGTAAAAATGTTATATTGAACACACCATCATAAAACATAGTGAACATTAAATTGATGACACCCCCAAATAGTTGTAGTAAAAATGTTATATTGAACACACTATCATAAAACATAGTGAACATTAAATTGTCGACACCCCCAAATAGTTGTAGTAAAAATGTGATATTGAACACACCATCATAAAACATAGTGAACATTAAATTGTTGACACCCCCAAATAGTTGTAGTAAAAATGTTATATTGAACACTATATCATAAAACATAGTGAACATTAAATTGTCGACACCCCAAAATAGTTGTAGTAAAAATGTTATATTGAACACACCATCATAAAACATAGTGAACATTAAATTGTTGACATCCCCAAATAGTTGTAGTAAAAATGTTATATTGAACACACCATCATAAACCATAGTGAACATTAAATTGTCGACACCCCTAAATAGTTGTAGTAAAAAAGTTATATTGAACACACTATCATAAAACATAGTGAACATTAAATTGTTGACATCCCCAAATAGTTGTAGTAAAAATGTTATATTGAACACACTATCATAAAACATAGTGAACATTAAATTGTCGACACCCCAAATAGTTGTGGTAAAAATGTTATATTGCACACACTATCATAAAACATAGTGAACATTAAATTGTCGACACCCCCAAATAGTTGTAGTAAAATGTTATATTGAACACACTATCATAAAACATAGTGAACATTAAATTGTCGACACCCCAAATAGTTGTAGTAAAAATGTTATATTGAACACACTATCATAAAACATAGTGAACATTAAATTGTCGACACCCACAAATAGTTGTAGTAAAAATGTTATATTGAACACACCATCATAAAACATAGTGAACATTAAATGGTTGACACCCTCAAATAGTTGTAGTAAAAATGTTATATTGAACACACTACTATAAAACATAGTGAACATTAAATTGTTGACACCCCTAAATAGTTGTAGTAAAATGTTATATTGAACAAACTATCATAAAACATAGTGAACATTAAATTGTTGACACCCCCAAATAGTTGTAGTAAAAATGTTATATTGAACACACTATCATAAAACATAGTGAACATTAAATTGTTGACACCCCCAAATAGTTGTAGTAAAATGTTATATTGAACAAACTATCATAAAACATAGTGAACATTAAATTGTTGACACCCCCAAATAGTTGTAGTAAAATGTTATATTGAACACACTATCATAAAACATAGTGAACATTAAATTGTTGACACCCCTAAATAGTTGTAGTAAAAATGTTATATTGAACACACCATCATAAAACATAGTGAACATTATATGGTTGACACCCCCAAATAGTTGTAGTAAAAATGTTATATTGAACACTATCATAAAACATAGTGAACATTAAATTGTTGACATTCCAAAATAGTTGTAGTAAAAATGTTATATTGAACACTATCATAAAACATAGTGAACATTAAATTGTCGACACCCACAAATAGTTGTAGTAAAAATGTTATATTGAACACACTATCATAAAACATAGTGAACATTAAATTGTTGACACCCCCAAATAGTTGTAGTAAAAATGTTATATTGAACACCATCATAAAACATAGTGAACATTAAATTGTTGACACCCCCAAATAGTTCTAGTAAAATGTTATATTGAACAAACTATCATAAAACATAGTGAACATTAAATTGTTGACACCCCTAAATAGTTGTAGTAAAAATGTTATATTGAACACTATCATAAAACATAGTGAACATTAAATGGTTGACACCCCCAAATAGTTGTAGTAAAAATGTTATATTGAACACTATCATAAAACATAGTGAACATAAAATTGTTGACATTCCAAAATAGTTGTAGTAAAAATGTTATATTGAACACACTATCATAAAACATAGTGAACATAAAATAGTTGACACTCCTAAATAGTTGTAGTAAAAATGTTATATTGAACACACTATCATAAAACATAGTGAACATAAAATTGTTGACACCCCCAAATAGTTGTAGTAAAATGTTATATTGAACAAACTATCATAAAACATAGTGAACATTAAATTGTTGACAACCCTAAATAGTTGTAGTAAAAATGTTATATTGAACACTATCATAAAACATAGTGAACATTAAATGGTTGACACCCCCAAATAGTTGTAGTAAAAATGTTATATTGAACACTATCATAAAACATAGTGAACATTAAATTGTTGACATTCCAAAATAGTTGTAGTAAAAATGTTATATTGAACACACTATCATAAAACATAGTGAACATAAAATTGTTGACACCCCTAAATAGTTGTAGTAAAAATGTTATATTGAACACACCATCATAAAACATAGTGAACATTAAATGGTTGACACCCTCAAATAGTTGTAGTAAAAATGTTATATTGAACACTATCATAAAACATAGTGAACATTAAATTGTTGACATTCTAAAATAGTTGTAGTAAAAATGTTATATTGAACACACTATCATAAAACATAGTGAACATAAAATTGTTGACACCCCTAAATAGTTGTAGTAAAAATGTTATATTGAACACACCATCATAAAACATAGTGAACATTAAATGGTTGACACCCTCAAATAGTTGTAGTAAAAATGTTATATTGAACACTATCATAAAACATAGTAAACATAAAATTGTTGACACCCCAAAATAGTTGTAGTAAAAATGTTATATTGAACACTATCATAAAACATAGTGAACATAAAATTGTTGACACCCCAAAATAGTTGTAGTAAAATGTTATATTGAACACTATCATAAAACATAGTGAACATTAAATTGTTGACACCCCTCAAATAGTTGTAGTAAAAATGTTATATTGAACACACCATCATAAAACATAGGGAACATTAAATTGTTGCCACTCTCAAATAGTTGTAGTAAAAATGTTATATTGAACACACCATCATAAAACATAGTGAACATTAAATTGTCGACACGCCCAAATAGTTGTAGTAAAATGTTATATTGAACACACTATCGTAAAACATAATGAACATTAAATTGTTGACACCCCCAAATAGTTGTAGTAAAAAAGTTATATTGAACACACTATCATAAAACATAGTGAACATTAAATTGTTGACACCTCCAAATAGTTGTAGTAAAAATGTTATATTGAACACACCATCATAAAACATAGTGAACATTAAATTGTTGACACCTCTAAATAGTTGTAGTAAAAATGTTATATTGAACACACTATCATAAAACATAGTGAACATTAAATTGTTGACACCTCCAAATAGTTGTAGTAAAAATGTTATATTGAACACACTATCATAAAACATAGTGAACATTAAATTGTTGACACCTCCAAATAGTTGTAGTAAAAAAGTTATATTGAACACACTATCATAAAACATAGTGAACATTAAATTGTCGACACCACCAAATAGTTGTAGTAAAAAAGTTATATTGAACACACTGCGATAAAACATAGTGAACATTAAATTGTTGACACCTCCAAATAGTTGTCGTAAAAAAGTGATATTGAACACACTATCATAAAACATAGTGAACATTAAATTGTTGACACCCCCAAATAGTTGTAGTAAACAAGTTATATTGAACACACTATCATAAAACATAGTGAACATTAAATTGTTGACACCCTCAAATAGTTGTAGTAAAAAAGTTATATTGAACACACAATCATAAAACATAGTGAACATTAAATTGTTGACACCTCCAAATAGTTGTAGTAAAAAAGTTATATTGAACACACTATCATAAAACATAGTGAACATTAAATTGTTGACACCTCCAAATAGTTGTAAAAAAGTTATATTGAACACACTATCATAAAACATAGTGAACATTAAATTGTTGACACCTCCAAATAGTTGTAGTAAAAAAGTTATATTGAACACACTATCATAAAACATAGTGAACATTAAATTGTTGACACCTCCAAATAGTTGTAGTAAAAATGTTATATAGAACACACTATCATAAAACATAGTGAACATTAAATTGTTGACACCTCCAAATAGTTGTAGTAAAAAAGTTATATTGAACACACTATCATAAAACATAGTGAACATTAAATTGTCGACACCCCCAAATAGTTGTAGTAAAAAAGTTATATTGAACACACAATCATAAAACATAGTGAACATTAAATTGTTGACACCTCCAAATAGTTGTAGTAAAAATGTTATATTGAACACATTATCATAAAACATAGTGAACATTAAATTGTTGACACCCCCAAATAGTTATAGTAAAAATGTTATATTGAACACACTATCATAAAACATAGTGAGCATTAAATTGTTGACACCCCCAAATAGTTGTAGTAAAAATGTTATATTGAACACACTATCATAACACATAGTGAACAGTAAATTGTTGACACCCCCCTAAATAGTTGTAGTAAAAATTTTATGTTGAACACACTATCATAAAACACAGTGTACATTAAATTGCTGACACCCCCAAATAGTTGTGTTAAAAATTTTATATTGAACACACTATCATAAAACACAGTGAACATTAAATTGTTAATACATTTTACAATATCTACTCTATTTCAAACAAATTTGGCTAAGATCAAAGTGTAGTATCTGTTCCGATGGATACTGCACCCCATACTGGTATTGTCTTGTCCTTCGGGGCTTGACTTACGCCGGTCAATAGGTCTGTCCTGTGTAGTTCTAGGAGGTACACCCTCCCAAGCTTCGCCTCTCCTCTTTGGGGAGGAGTAAGTTTATTGCTTACTGCCTGAGGCGTCCCTAACGGGGAATGCCGACGGGGCTGCCCAGGCAATTTTTAAACCCCACTTTCCCGACCCGACCTTGGGTCACATCTTACTTGTTGGAGTAAGATAAAAACTGGCCTTGTGCCTAACTCCTGGAGAGGAGTAAATCAATACTCTATTTCAAACAAATAAGTTTCAGTGTTTTGCTGAGTTTTCTTGCCAATTTTCAGTCATGAAAATCCAATACTGAGACGTTTTCCTTGCGAACTGCGTAAACAACTGCCAACAGCAGAATCAACCATCTTAAAAACGTCGTACGATGCTTTTTTTTATACAAATTTACTTATTTTTGACATTTATATATTATGTAGACATTTTGTAAAATTTAGCAAATACACATATTTTGTCGGGAAGATATAAGAGAGAATAAGTAAAGTCAATATTATTTTGCGATCGCAATGTGTAAGCCATTTTCTCAAGTTTATATCAAACTTTTGAGCGCGTTGTCTAACGCGAAAATTGCGTGACGTTAATCTGACCGTAAGGCAAAATGTGCTTTTGTCTCCAATGAAAAAGATGATTTGGTTTCTTATAAAAAAGAAAATTTCCCGACTTATCATGCAATAATGGCTAGATAGATGTAACTTTTAAGCTTTCAAAGCTTCTTAACTAACATTGCCTTTTTATTTGCATGAGTAATTCGGAATTTCTATGTTCCAACTTTCTCTCTCATTCTCTACTGCTCTGTCGCTCGCTCGCTCGTTCGCTCTTAGAGTTAGTGAGAGTTACTTGTAAAATCGAAATTCCAAATTGCAGTCAACACGCAATTCTTTGTACTTCTCTCCACCTCAACTGGAGAAAATAAGTGTGGGGATTACACAAAATTGCGTGTTTACTCTCATCAATATTCGCTGTCTCGAAGTTCATTTGTCGTAAATAAGTTTGATCCTTATTAATTGTTCAAAGAATATTTGTTTAAAATAAAATAGACTATTGAAGCATATGAAATACATATTATTATTAAGGGTTAGTTTTTGTGTGTTCCTACACAGGAACTTAAATAAAATAGTTCCAAAATATTTTTTGGAAATTTTGTGTAGCATAAAACACTTTTTGGTTTTTGTTTTTTCAGATAATTTATATGCATGAACTTTTTTATTTCTCTATTCTCTGTGAATCTTTAACTGGCATTGTATCTCCTGAGTATCTCAATTACTGCCATCTTTGTTACGAAAAACAATAGTTGATATGAAGACTCTCATCAGACGATATAATTCTCTTTTTGCATCAGATGTCAGTTCCAGCCTCAAGTTTTCCATCGTTTTATTTATAAAATTGAAAGTTTTGCCTGTTATTTTGTACATTTTTAAGTAAAAAATTAGCCATACTGGATGAGTGTGTTGAATGTTTTTTACAGTCCATCCATTCTATGAATATTATGTTTGTTTTTTATTCATTAAGTATCTATTGATGGATTTATAACGGTTCAGTTTTATCTCTTGTCGATTTTCATCACCTTTAAGTGTAGTATCTGTTCCGATGGATACTGCACTCCATAGATCGGTATTGTCTTGGCCTTCGGGGCTTGATTTACGCCTGTCTATGGGTCTGTCCTGTGCAGTTCTAGGAGGTCCACTCTCCCAGGCTCTGCCTCCTCTCTTTGGGGAGGAGTAAGTTTATTGCTTACTGCCTGAGGCGTCCCTATCGGGGAATGCCCACGGGGCTGCCCAGGCAATTTTTAATGGCCAGATTACTCACTTTCTCGGGCGCTGGCTTTTCAAACCCCACTTTCTCGAACCGACCTTGGGTCATATCTTACCTTGTGGGAGTAAGAAAAAACTGGCCTTGTGCCTAACCTCCTAAAGAGGAGGTAAATAAATACTCTTCTTTGAAGAGTAGTCTGCGACTATTAATTCAGTGAGATATCTGTTCTCGAATTTGTTGCGTTAAGATTTTCCACATGTTTGGTAGACAGGTTATTGACTTGTAGTTTTTTATTAGTTGCAGTTTTCGTTTTTCTAGTAGTTGTAGTAGTTAGATTATTGACATTTTAAATTCAGAATTGACTTTTGTATTGACATTTTTAATTTAGAATTGACTTTTATATTGACATTTTTAATTTAGAATTGACTTTTATATTGACATTTAAAATTCAGAATTGACTTTTATATTGCCATTTTTAATTTAGAATTAACTTTTATATTGACATTTTTAATTTAGAATTGACTTTTATATTGACATTTTTAATTTAGAATTGACTTTTATATTGCCATTATTTAACAAATAGTTGGAAACATGTCTCACAGTTCTTCTAGAAATGATTGACGTTGAGAGATTTGAAACGCATATCTATATAATAAACCAGTCTAACTTTCCTCTCTTTCAATGGCTACTATAAGTTTAGAACTAAAACATAATCTGTTTCGCTCACAATATATAAGCCATTTTCTCAAGTATGTTTCTGGAAATATTCGTGCATTTTGTCTTCTTTTTAAATTTCATACATTTACTCCAGGTTAGTGTTTTCTTCAAACGAAGTCCTTCACACAGAATGTTTCAGATCTTTTTACTCTTATACTCTCATAATACCACCCCCAACATTCACCGTGAGCTTTTTATACAAGGTATAATTTCTGTTAAACCACCGAAATTATTTCATCTGTTCCTTCTTACTATCATCTAAATACTTCACTAGTTTTTAAATGTAAATAACACACGTAGATTCTTCGATTATTTATGTCTTCTAATTTTTCCACTATAGGATTCTTCTTATCATATTCTCACTGTTAAACCAAGAATATTCCCTTATTATTCAAATTTGAACACTAAATTTTGTCGGCTGTTCTGCATGCATATTCCGTATACATTTGATACATTTAAGAATAGAGTGGAATATAACAATTGAGAAACAAATTGGCGGATGCTCTTTGAGCATTTTCAACGTGATGGCGGTTGCTTGGTGCATTCGTACAAGTAATTGATGACCAGTTTATACTTTTTTAGAACACATACTACGCTTTGCTGTTATTCTAACAATTCGGTAGATCGAAATAAAATAAATTTGCATGTCTAAATAAATTCCAGACAAACGATCATTATTCTGTTGTTTAAAAATATATTATATTTTTTCTAACTGTTTAAGAATAACTTGTTTGACAAGTTTATAATGTTTCTCCTTTAGTAACATACGACAGAAAAAGGGTGATAAAATAAGAAATTAAAATAAAACGAAAGCAAATGCTTTTAGCATTTAGTTGTTCTGTTTGAGTTTAATTGTTTCTGCACTTAGCAAAGTTTACCTAAATATAAATGCCGAACACAATGCGATAATTGGATGATGGTTAAAGCAATTTTAGCCTGTTTGAAAATTACATTCATTACAGAAATCGATCAAGACAAGGCATGAAGCCACTTGATGTAAAGAGCTAACACGCACGAAATATGATTATCCCAAAGATAGGATATGTCTATTTGCCTTAGTCTTGAAAATACTAAGGCCAGAGGTAGGAGGAAAACATTCAGAAGGAAGAGAGTTCCACAAGTCTTTGGTTTTTGGAAAGAAGCTACTGGAATAAGAAACTGCGTTATAATCGATGGAAACAACTTGACCAACTAGTCAAGCGAGCTGGGACAAAAGAATCGAGGAATAGATCACAATATTCAAAAGAAAACATGTCATAATAGTATTTATAGAAAATACTGAGACTAGCAACATCACTTATGTGAAAGACAGGGTACAGAGAATAAGAAAAATGTGTGGCCAATCAAATTAGAGATACCTTTCTGTACCTTATCAAATAACCATCAAATCAGATAGAGATTCACCAGCCCAAATATGACAACACTAGTAGATTTGTCTAGTAGTAGATTTGTAGAGATAGAGAATAACCATAAGGTGTGAGAAAGTGTTTGGAGCGATAGAGAGAACCGACTTTAAGGCAATGGATCCCATGTATAAACTCCAAGAAAGATTTAACATGGTAGATGTCATCAATCAACAATTTATTTAGGAAATTCCAGGTGAGAAAAAACACTCGAATACACTTTATTCTTCCAGGCGTTCTCACTGTATTCGAGGGAAAAATATCGAATTGGATTTTATATGCACGGACTGTCATTCGTAGTCAGCAAGGCAATTATTCGACTATTCCTTAAAATGGCAGTGTACATGTCATCAACTCACAACTGCTAGATTAAATTTCATGTGAAGAACACTCTTTTACTGGTCGAGATTTTCCTCTCTGTGGTGACAAGGCTGTATAAAACCCTACGTAATTTTAAAATTCATTAGAATTACCTGGCATTCAAACAAACCATTTAAAGCTTCATAGTCAATTATGGTACTCTTGAATATGATCAAGCGATATGCTATAGAAAAAAAATAAAACCTCGCCCGATAGAAGTCGTCATGCAAACTGGTATGCAAAAAGACGAACTAACATGTATTCTAATAATATACATTACTCTACAATATTCTGAAACTAAATTTAAAAGACTTAAGTTTCATTGTGTTTTGCGATGAAATTAACAAGCCCCAAAGCAATCACTGGCAATGGTCGGTCTAAACTTGCTTTTATTCGCCTTACTCCATCGACAGTTTTATGTTAGATGTTCAAAGATATATATATATATATATATATATATATATATATATATATATATATATGGGAAGAGAAGGATGAAGGTAATCCGACGTGATGGTAAAATGAAAAAGGAAAACCAAAAACTGGATGTTTTTTATGTGTACATCAACGTTTCGTCTTTATTTATAAGACTTCATCAGGATGATGATATAGGGAAAAGATATCATGCAAGCACAGATACATGTAGGGTAGACATGTTGGGAAGAAAAATAAAATAAAATGAAAAATAATGGCAGCGTCTTGCTGGACGTCCGTACTTGTTAGAGAATGAAAATGAGTGGGAGAAAAAAGGGGAAGGGTGGAGGGAGCAAGGACTACTGTGGCTGGCGATGAGAGAAAGAGGTGGGGGATGAGCAGGGGTAAAATGGATGGCAGAGAGAGATTGGAGGAAGAGGGGAGGGGGTGTTTGACCAGATGGCTGTGGTCGAGATTGAAGGGGAAGAGTGAGTTGGAATGTTTGTGTGTGGGGGGGTGTATGCAGGGAAAATGGGGATGGGTAGAGAGGGAGGGGGGGGGGCTGTGATTTTGGTGGATGGGCGAAAGTTATGGTCTTAGAGAGCGTTTGGAGAAAATGAGGGAATTTCAGAAGAGGTATGGGAGAAAATAGATGAGAGGGGGAAGAGGGAGGATTTGTCGTGATAGGGTGTGAAATATTTGAAATATTTGGAAAATGATAGCAATGAGTGAGGGATTGGAGTGGGTGGGGGAGGGGGGTGATTGAAAGGGTGGGTGAGGAATATTTGAAATATTTGGAACATGAGAAAGTTTATTTGGACTGTAGTATTAAAAATGTGAGGGAAAAAAGTGAGGAAAAATAAGAGAAGATTCAGGGAGAAGAGGGAAGGGTGTGGGTGAATGGAAGAGTGTCATAAGGTTAGAGATGAAAATAAAAGTTAGCCATGATCAGGCAAAAGACTTTGTTCTGTGAGGATGATCTTGCTTATTAAGGGTGATAGGTTAAAGAAACCATTTCGCTGCTTGATAGTAGTGGAGGATGTGATGAGGGCAGTTTCCAATAATCTTCGCCGAGATTTGTTGTGGATGTGTTTAGTGATTTTGGCTTGTTCAAATTTGAATGCATGACCATATTCATAGACAGACCCCTTCTCCTACCCACGCATTCCAATAACACATCCATATGCAACACGCTCAACAAACTAGGCATTCCAATAGTACAAACCACTTCTCAATCCATCAAACAAACTTTAAACACATCCAGACATTTCCAAAAAACACCCACATCCCATGCCGGCTTATACACTGTCCCTTGCAATGATTGCCATCAATTCTACGTGGGAGAAACACAACGTGAATTAAAGAAACGATTAAATGAACATAAAAGGGACATAAAAAACAACAACCCTCTTAGTGCACTTTTCTCCCATGCTCTAGAATATGGTCATGCATTTAAATTTGAACAAGCCAAAATCACTAAACACATCCACAACAAATCTCGGCGAAGATTATTGGAAACTGCCCTCATCACATCCTCTACTACTATCAAGCAGCGAAATGGTTTCTTTAACCTATCACCCTTAATAAGCAAAATCATCCTCACAGAACAAAGTCTTTTGCCTGATCATGGCTAACTTTTATTTTCATCTCTAACCTTATGACACTCTTCCATTCACCCACACCCTTCCCTCTTCTCCCTGAATCTTCTCTTATTTTTCCTCACTTTTTTCCCTCACATTTTTAATACTACAGTCCAAATAAACTTTCTCATGTTCCAAATATTTCAAATATTCCTCACCCACCCTTTCAATCACCCCCCTCCCCCACCCACTCCAATCCCTCACTCATTGCTATCATTTTCCAAATATTTCAAATATTTCACACCCTATCACGACAAATCCTCCCTCTTCCCCCTCTCATCTATTTTCTCCCATACCTCTTCTGAAATTCCCTCATTTTCTCCAAACGCTCTCTAAGACCATAACTTTCGCCCATCCACCAAAATCACAGCCCCCCTCCCTCTCTACCCATCCCCATTTTCCCTGCATACACCCCCCCCACACAAACATTCCAACTCACTCTTCCCCTTCAATCTCGACCACAGCCATCTGGTCAAACACCCCCTCCCCTCTTCCTCCAATCTCTCTCTGCCATCCATTTTACCCCTGCTCATCCCCCACCTCTTTCTCTCATCGCCAGCCACAGTAGTCCTTGCTCCCTCCACCCTTCCCCTTTTTTCTCCCACTCATTTTCATTCTCTAACAAGTACGGACGTCCAGCAAGACGCTGCCATTATTTTTCATTTTATTTTATTTTTCTTCCCAACATGTCTACCCTACATGTATCTGTGCTTGCATGATATCTTTTCCCTATATCATCATCCTGATGAAGTCTTATAAATAAAGACGAAACGTTGATGTACACATAAAAAACATCCAGTTTTTGGTTTTCCTTTTTCATTTTGCCATATATATATATATAATTGTTGTTATAAAGCTCCATAGAATATTCCATAATAGATAAGAAAAAATATTAAAAGTAAAATTAAATCCTGGACCCGCACCATTTTTATTCCGATTCACACTAACGCACAGTAGAGTCTAGCCATTCAATTAGCCCAACTATCTACAAAATATGTAGTAATCTGATAAACGATGCTTAATCTAAACGATAAGACTTACAGGGTTAAATACATCGCTTCCTAGTATATAGACAACGTATCTTTACTTCTGCCAAGTTAAACATGAAGCAAAGATGACGCAAAATCTTTAAATAAAATAATGTATTTTTGTTTCAGAGGTTAACATAACAATTTGGTTTATGAATTTGGTGAATATATTTCTATGATTTCACAACCTTACTATTATTTACTCACTAGGAGTTATCACACTGGTCATCGTCAGTGGTCGCCCACTGCCGACTACCTGTGGTATTCCCTGGAGTCCGAGTGACAACAAGTCTCCTCAGGCCACCAGTATGCTCCACCTCTTTTCGTTCATCACCGCTGATGACCTTGCGGTAATCGCAACAGTCACCTACCAACGATTTCCCGCTGATAAGGGCCATTGGTCCCCTCTGGGGCCCGAGTGGCAACAAGCCTTCCCAAGGTCCCAGAGCTGTCCGCGCTCTTCCAGTGGAGGTCTGGTTTGCGCTTTCCATCCTCGACCCTCTGTCCATAATTTTCGTGGCGTCAGCCTATGCTTGCGCCTCATTCGTGCGGTTGTATTTTCCCCGGTTCTGTTGTTTTGTTCTCCACTCGTTGCTTATGTGGGTTGGTTTCCGCATTCGAGGACATTTCTCAGGATTGTAGCTGTTTTGATCATTACTGTCCTTTGTATGGTCTCAGTTATCCCTTTGATTCCGATTTCTCCTAGTCTTTTCTCCATGTTTTTGGGGACTGTTCCTAGTGCTCCTATGATTATTGGTGTTATACTGACTTTCTTCATGTTCCATATTCCTTTCAATTCTCTGGCAAGTTCAGTATATTTGCTTCTCTTTTCCGTCTCTTTGATCTTCACTCTGTGGTCTGCTGGAACGGCAAAGTCCACGATTTTGCAGGATTTTTCTTTCTTGTTGATTATTATCATATCCGGTCTCCTTGCTGTTATGGGTTTGTCTGTTTGTACATTCATATCCCATATGATTTTGTGTTTTTCGTTTTCTAGTAGAGTTTCTGGTTTGTGTTTGTACCGTTTTTTTGCATATTCGAAATTCAGTTGTTTGCACATTTCCCGGTGTACTTCTTTCCCCATGCTGTCATGTCTGTTCTTGTATTCCCTTTGTGCTAGCTTGCTGCATTCACTTATTATATGATTTATCGTTTCGTCTCTTTGTCCACACAGTCGGCATTTGCTGTTTTCCTGGGTTTTATCTATCTTTGCTTTAATAAAGTTCGTCCTCATCGCATTGTTCTGTGCGGCCGTCAGCAGAGATTCCGTTTCTCTGTTCAGGTGTCCTTTTCTTAGCCATGCCCAGCTGTTTTCATTGGCTTCATCGCTTGTGAGTCTTATAAAGCGTCCATGTAGTTGTTTTTCTTCCCACTTTTCCTTTCTTGTCTTTTTGTTTCTGGGTTCAGTACTTCCGGGGTTGTTTGTTGGGCTGGTGTCTCTTGCTGTGGTGATCAGTCTTTCCGTGTTCTGGGTTACATATTTCTCCATCTCTTTTTTGGTGTCTTCCACACAGTCTTCTATACTTACCAGTCCTCTACCTCCTTCATTTCTTTTCACGTAGAGTCTGTCCGTGTCGTCTTTTGGGTGCAATGCATTGTGCATAGTCATTAGTTTTCTAGTTCTTTGGTCAAGGTGCCTGAGTTCTTCTTTGGTCCAGCCTATGAATGGTCCAGAGTATCTTATTAGTGATACAGCCCATGTGTTTATCCCTTTTACTAGGTTTCTGCTATATAGTTTAGTTTTATTATTATTATTATTATTATTATTAATACTTTTACTTTTTTAACTTTCTTTTTTATGTTAATTTATTTCTGTACTTTTGAATATTTTTCGTGATTTATTGCTTCTTTTTCTAAATTATTGACTGAAATATCCCCGTGAATAATCACCTCGTCCTCACTTCAGACGAAACAAAAGAAAAGAACAAAGATAATTTTCCTGATATTTATTGCCTTTCTTTTTAGTGTACAATTCACATAACTATGCGTCTTCATTTTTACAAAGAAAATAACAAAAGTTTAAGTGCAACGAGTCGGTAACTTTATCGATGACACACTGATTGTTTAAATAACAGCTTTCTAGACTTCCTTTTGATAGCAAACGAAGAAAGGAGCACAAGGAGAACGCAGACTTCCACCAACTCTAAAAAAATCAAAACAATGACTCGTTCTAGTTTAATTATAGATATTTTGTTGTTGGTCTGCGTCTGTGTAGAGACATTTATATATATTATATATATATATATATATATATATATATATATATATATGTGTGTGTGTGTGTGTGTCAGGTTATGTTGAAAATAAAGTGCTCGACCGCAGAAAAGTGAAAGCTAAGTAAGAATAATTTATTTAAAATCTATGTGTTACATATTTCAAAGTCGTACCACGGTTTCATCCAGATGGACTGACTTTTACATTTTTAAAAAATCGTCTAATCAAGAAAGAAAGAAAGAGAGAGAGAGAGAGAGAGAGAGAGAGAGAGAGAGAGAGAGAGAGAGAGAGAGAGAGAGAGAGAGGTTTCACCATTAACCTCTCTTCATCTAAATGCACCCAATTCAATTTATATATCTGCGTTGTTTCTTCCCTGGCGGTCTGTCTCTCCACAACCGACTGACCCAGTCTCTAATATCTGAATCTCTGAATGACCCAATCTACAAATGATTCCTAAACTTCTCATATTATAAAACACACGATTCTTCCTGACATGATAATCATCGGTAAATGCAATTATTATTTTATATCAAGCAGACTTATAATAACACATCACTCAATAAGTCCCGGACCGAACTAATAAACAACAACTTCAAGCAACCTTCGAAATTATTCATACTTAGTTTAGAGTAATAGGTTAAGTCCAACACTTCTCTAGCAATTAAAGTATGACTGGTCAAAAGGAGCTTATAATGAAGCAAGGTTAGCGGAATTTCCAGCTGCATTTCTAAACAGAGTTTTAAACTATGGTTATTGGCATTTACTCTGCTCTTTCCTGGGTAGCATACAACGAAAGTGCGTGTTTAATGCGCATTAAGGGCAAGATATGTTAATACTCTGGGTCCTTATTTATTTCTCTCTCCACAATGCCGATTCTTTTTATGTGAACAAAATCCAGCTCTCCAGAGAAAAGATTGTATGATGGGGACCATAATGTTCTCCGTCATGTAGGATGTTTTTTTAATTAACTGATTAAAGAAATGATGCAATGTAGTATCAGCATCGATGCAATATTAGTTAAAAGGGAAAATTCAACCAGTATATAAGTCGAAGACAAACACTCAAACTAAATAATGGTCTAAATATGGCAACATATTTGTTCAACTTGATTTATAAATAAAAATAGTAGTCAAACTCTAAGACTAAATCTAAATGCTACATTAGTCCACAAAATAAAACTATTACTTTTATCAATCTCTAAATCAATATTCAGAACAAGGATCATGCAAAATAAAATAAAATTAGTCATAGCAAAATATCAGTTCATGTGGTATACCATACCAAAATATTAACCCAAATAGAACGCTAAACATATTATGGTCATAAGCAGAAAGTAAACTTACATGAGTCAATGCGGCACAAAGAGAATTGATTGTCTTCTGGGAGCTGAAGTTTCACACCCACTACACTTCTACACGGTGAACCTGCACACGTCTATTAAATACTTGTTTTAGTTCGTAATTTCGTATAGATTCTCAAGTTCTACATAAAGATCACAAAGTTCGAAAAGATTCACTTGAAGAAAGTCGACATTGTTAAAATAACACCCAAGATGATAATAGTAGTTCGAATAATCCAAATAATCAAATTTATCATTCCTCATTTTAAGAAAATTGAATCATAATAAATATCACAGTCGAAAAAAGTGGAAGAATTGAAAAAAGACAAAACCGAAGTCTTTTAGTATTAAATAATTGAATCATAATAAATGTCACAGTCGAAAAAAGTGGAAGAATTGAAAAAAGACAAAACCGAAGTCTTTTAGTATTAAATAATTGTAGCAGATTTGTTTCCGCGTCTTCAACGATTCTTGAAATTCTCTCAGATTTTGTTTGACCTGATCAAAATTACGGCCGTAGATCTTATCATGACTTACTCTTTAATATCTTTTCGTCTCTTCGATTTCAACGGAGTTTTTTATCCTCAGAACTAGGCTAGAATGTATTTTAGATGCGTCCACCTCGATGAGAGTTTTTGTCAATCAGTTGGTCTGTCAGGCTTCAGTTTGTCAATAGAGTTTTCGTCGCTGAAATTAACAGAGATTGTATGGATGCATATTTTCGTAGATACGCTTTGTCGTTTGTCGATACGCTTGTTTGTCAGTCCGTCAACTTATCGTCGAAATGAGATTTTGATTGGCTTGAAATCGCACTTATTTGGTTTGTCAAGCTAACGTTTGTCTGTCACAAGAAAATTTCGATACGCATTTTCGTTGGACTGTCACGTACAAGTTAAGAGCAGCATTCTAGTTACTCTGCTACGCTTAACTGCGAAATTGCATTTTCGTTACTCTGTAATTCTTTAGTTTTACACATATTTTCGCTGTTCTGTCATGCTTAAGTTTGAAATGACATTGTGTACGTGTGAATTAGCTTTTCATGGATGTGTCATGCTTAAGTTTGAAATGACATTGTGTACGTGTGAATTAGCTTTTCATGGATGTGTCATGCTTATGCTTGATAAACCATTGTCATTGATTTGCCACGCTTAAGTTTTATGTGGCATTTTTGTTCGTTGATCACACGTAAGGTTAAAATGTAATTATTATCGCTATACGCGCATATCGAATGGACAAATTTATTATTTTCTTTTACAGAAATGTTCACTGGTTTTTCGCAAAGGTTTTTGTTACGAAATGATTTTTCTGAAAAGAAAAAAACGTAATCGATATCAATCGGATCGATAAACTCTTTGTTTTGTTAACTCTCATCCGGTTTACACATTTCTCAGTCGCTGTTTTACGAGGGGGGGGGTGTGAATTACGACAATGTATCTCATCCATCAAGGGTTTCGTTTTGTTTATCTCTTTTAAAAATTGACATCGTGTGAACTGAATGGAAACTCATTTATTAGAAAGTCTACAGGACGATACTTTTATCTTTCTTCCATTTATTGCTCCGTCTTTTTCATTCAGCCATTTTGCGTCTTTCGCATGTTTGTTATTCGTTCTGACTAATTTTCGTTCTTTCTTCTATGCTTTTTTCTTCTCATTTTCTTCGTTCTATTTTAAAGTGTCTCTTTCTATCTATATTTTTATGTCTTTGTTTTTATTTTTTTGTTTTATTTTTTTGTTTTATTTTTTCTATGTTTCTTCAGTTGTGATCTTCGATTCTAACCTTTTTTCTTTCTTTCTTATTTTTCTTTCCGTTTTTCTGTGTACTTTTTCTTCTATTTCTCTGTGTCTCTTTTATACAAAATTGTTATATATTTTATTTTGGATGTATTCCTTTTTTTAATAATTTCGTTCTGACTCTTTTTCTCTTTCTTTTTTCCACTTTTTTATTTCTTTAAGTTTCCTATGTAGCTTTCTTATTTTAAAAAATTCTATATTTCTTTTTTCTTTTACATTTTTTATTATTTTTTGTCTTTCTTCATCTTTCTCTTTTTCTCTATCTTTTTTCCACTTTTTTCTTTCTTTAAGTTTCCTATGTAGCTTTTTTACTTTTTAAAAATTCTATATTTCTTTTTTCTTTTACATTTATTTATTTTTTGGCTTTCTTCATCTTTCTCTTTTTCTCTTTCTTTTTTCCACTTTTTTCTTTCTTTAAGTTTCCTATGTAGCTTTCTTATTTTAAAAAATTCTATATTTATTTTTCTTTTACATTTATTTTTTGTCTTTCTTCATCTTTCTCTTATTCTCTTTCTTTTTTTCCACTTTTTTCTTTCTTTAAGTTTCCTATGTAGCTTTCTTATTTTAAAAAATTCTATATTTCTTTTTTCTTTTACATTTTTTATTATTTTTTGTCTTTCTTCATCTTTCTCTTTTTCTCTATCTTTTTTCCACTTTTTTCTTTCTTTAAGTTTCCTATGTAGCTTTTTTACTTTTTAAAAATTCTATATTTCTTTTTTCTTTTACATTTATTTATTTTTTGGCTTTCTTCATCTTTCTCTTTTTCTCTTTCTTTTTTCCACTTTTTTCTTTCTTTAAGTTTCCTATGTAGCTTTCTTATTTTAAAAAATTCTATATTTATTTTTCTTTTACATTTATTTTTTGTCTTTCTTCATCTTTCTCTTATTCTCTTTCTTTTTTTCCACTTTTTTCTTTCTTTAAGTTTCCTATGTAGCTTTCGTATTTTTTTAAATTCTATATTTCTTTTTTTCTTTTACATTTATTTATTATTATTTTTTGTCTTTCTTCATCTTTCTCTTTTTCTCTTTCTTTTTTCCACTTTTATCTTTAAGTTTCCTATGTAGCTTTCTTATTTTTTTAAATTCTACATTTTTTTCTTTTACATTTCTTTTTTATTATTTTTTGTCTTTCTTCATCTTCGTCTCTTTCTTTTTTTCCACTTTTTTCTTTCTTTAAGTTTCCTATGTAGCATTCTTATTTTTTAAAATTCTATATTTCTTTTTTCCTTTCCATTTATTTTTTAAATTTTTTTGTCTTTCTTCATCTTTCTCTTTTACTCTCTCATTGGTTGTCTTTTCGCTTTCTTCTTCATTGTTTGTATTCTGTTTGATTTGTATTCCGTGTTACTCTATCTCTTTTAGTTCAATCTGTTCTCTTATTTCTCTTTGGTTTTGATTTCATCTTTTGCTTACTTATTTCTTGTATATTAGTTTCTTTTTCTTCCTCTCCCTCGCCTTTTTTTTAACTGATACGTTTTTATGCGATATATTTTTCACAAACGTATTATTACGTGAAACTTGGAAACATCTTCGTAGTTTTGAATTTCCATCTTATGAAAAAAGGCGTAGCGTAACCATAATTCGAAGTGGAATTTTTCTGGATATTAGAGGTAAAATCTTTACTACAGGCGATAATAACTTAAAAAAGAATATTTTATTCGGCCATGTAAAATAAAATCGAAGTAATCTCTTCATGTGAATTAAATAAACGGTTCAGTTCGAAAAGTATTTATTATTGATACTTGATAGTTTATTTTTGATTGCTACGTAACGAAAGTTGCATCGTTACTTGAAAAAATAATTTGTAGTAAAATGTCTGACGTCTTAATTATATTTGCAATATGCCAACATCACTGATATTTTCATTTTTCTTTCACATTGTATAATTCGATAAGAAATGATGCTGATACATTTTCCCCACGATCACTTCAAGCAAATATCGCATTTGCCATTGTGTAACATTACGTGTAATTAAAATATCGATATAAATGTTATATGTAATGTAATGTAATGTAATTAAATATCGTAATTAAATTAAATATCGATATAAATGTTATATGTAATGTAAGCGTGACAGGTGACCAATCGGACTATTATGATGTTGACTTTTGGGAAAAAGTCGGGTAACATATGATAGAATATATCGAGAATCGTACACATTTAAAACGGTGACTTGGATAACCATCTCCACTTGTCTCGTGACGAGAGTTGCCTCTCTTCCATGCCCTTGGAGCATCTCATTCTCCAACCTCAGGAAGGGGTATTAGCTTACTCCACATCACCCCTCTGAGATAATTTCTTCACAACAGAAAGTAATACCTTTTACGTTTCGGGTCCGGACTTAACAGTTTCACTGGTATTCTTTTGCTTTTGCTTGACCGTCTTGGAATAACAAATATCGCGTTTGCCATTGTGTAATTAACAATATCTTTGTAAAATTCGATATAAATGTTATATGAAATGTAAGCATGACATGCGACCAAACGGGCAGACCGACATTTTCTGAAAATTACTTACTTTTTTATCTTGAACAAAATAGTTGTAAGAAGATGGCGACTATCCACGTATTCAGTAAATCATACAACAACACCGATCGCTCATTTTATTCAATTAGCAAGATGGAAAACGTATTTTATGAATATAAAAATGACGATATTTCAATCCAAAATAAAAGAGGTGTTCATTTTCAATAGAGTTGTGCAAAGTATCCAGATTGCAAACATTACCCCAAGAGTGTTTCCTTATAAACGATTATAAGCAGATCCAGAACGGTACCAGTTTTGTGGCGCCCCATCGGAGACAGCATTGATCGAATTCTGATGTCACAATTACAAGCAAAATAGTAACAATTCGAAGTTGAGATAAAAATCGATAACATTCTATGTTCTTATTGCGTTATTTTGTTATTCGATTAGAGAAATGTTGAAAATAGACAGTGATCAATAAGAGAGTGAGTGTTTTTCGGATGGGTCACTTATATCTTCGCATTCAGCAACAGCAAAAGTAATTTCAAACAGGAACATCTCAGACAAGCTGACTGACTAGTTCCTTACCAGGATTTTACGCATCAGCTGGTGATAAGTCATTTGAAACAATTCTTACAACATAGGTACTATCTCGGATTTAGGAATGGTTCAGGAAGGCCTTACAAGGTGCACCCTAACATACTTCTATCTCCGCGTTTTAAAGGGTTAGCTTATTACAGATCGCCTGAAGTGCCCCGAGTCCGTTTTCAGCTATGTTCGTACCAATCAGAATGCTCTCTTCGAGTAAATGGCCTAAACCTACCTGAGATGTTCTGCCAAATCGTTCAGTTTAAAAACAATTATAAAAATTGAGCGTTTCAAATGGACAAATAGACACATTTTAAAACTTAAAGAAATTCTATGTTTTATTTTACTTATATTTATTGCATTTATTATGGCTATGATTAAAGATGACAGAATTTAAAACAGGTTTGATATATAAAAAAAAATCACACTAATAACTTCGTTAAAGGTCATTGCTTAAAACATTTTCATATTTTTTAGTTAAGTAAAAAGATAAAGAAAACGTAACATCTTCGTGTAATGTATTTTTTCCCGTAGAGAGATATACAGAGAAAGATCAATTGATATAGATATAGATAGAGATGGAGTGTCAAACACAGTTAGAGATGCAGATATATAAAGAGTAAGAGAAAGAGAAAGAGAGAGACACGTTTTAATTTCTCTGGTGGATTCAAATACGATTTCGAATATTATTCCGTCTAATGATCTATGCGAGAAATCTATTCTCATGGTAAATTAAAAACAACGTACGCTTTACAGCACTATCAAGCCCTGTCAGAGAAGCCACAAACAAACTGTCTATACGTGAAAATAAAAACTCTGAGCTACCACAAAGTCGATTCCCCTAAGTTTCAATATATCTCTATACATACATATACATATAAATATAAATATATATATATATATATATATATATATATATATATATATAAACAAAAACAACTATGATATATATATATATATATATATATATATATATATATATATATATATATATATAAAGCAGAGAACTAAAAGCGCACTTTTAAGAAAAGTAAAACATATTGTGAAAAGTATACAGCTCAATAAACCCGATAAAGCAGATAGATCGATAGAAAGATGAGAAGGAATTAGAAAAGCGACGAAGGCAGATTTTTTTTCAATTCAGTTGCTCAATGAAAGGTATATATATATATATATATATAATATATATATATATATATATATACACATACAATAAGCTCATATTTCCTCTGTGAATTTAATCATTATAGGAAAATAATCGAAAACAAAATCCATTTTCCTAAGTTTCAATATATATATATATATATATATATACAAATATATATATGTATATGCATATGTAAACAAAAAAAATATTTATATATATATATATATATATAAATCATAAGAAAGGACAATAAAACTTAACACACACACACAAATTCAAATAGTTTGAACTTTTAATTAAGGAAGGAAAAAGACAAGAAAAAATAAGACAGTGACGGATTTTCACACACACGCACATACATACACACAAACTTGCGTGAAAAACAAAAATGTGCACATTTTGTGGTGACTTTTTTGTCCTTGTTTAAAAATAATTCATGCTGTTGGGGGAGTCGGGGATGAATTCTTGTATTGTTTCATGTTGTCGGATGGAATGTTTTGCTTAATTTTGTTGTTGTTGTCTATGATCTTTTTTTATTTAAATGTAATTTTGCGTATTGAGAGAGACTCACTTCATTAATTTGATTTTTGCTTGCCCCTCCTTGTATTAAAATATAAATATATAAGAATAAAAAAATGATAATAAATATAAAAAGCAGCAACTAAAGTGGAATTAAATTTATTAATGGTCAGCCGAATTATTTAAATTAAAAAAAGTATAAAAGGTGTATGAGATCCTATGCTTGTGGTATTCCCTCCCCCCTCTCGGAAAGGGTGGTAGTGGTCAGAGGTTGATTTTGGGAACCCGGACGGTGGATTACATTGGAGAATTCTCGTGATGTTTCATAGTATGAAGCGGCTCAGCGGAGCTAACGAGGCAATATTGTGTCCAGCTGGTATAAGGTCAAAACGCCTGGTCGCAGTAACCGACTTGAAAGAAACCATGAAGGGTCCTTTCAGATACGGTAAGGCTGATGAGATGATAGAGGGGTCATCGCGGTTGTGGGTCAGGTAGAGAGTACCGAAGCTAAGTAACGGATCGGAATGATTGATTAGGAACTTAGGTTGGTGTGATTGAACTTGTTTTGGACACGTGGCGGATTAACCTGGCGCCAGAGCGATTAACATGTCGGAATTAGTTAGGAAAATTGGTTGGGATCAATGTGGAATATATTGGGCCTCTTGGAAGCAGGATATGAGAAAGGCAAGTAGCCGACCCTGAGGTTATGGTGAACCCCTTGGAAGGGATAGACAAAGTGAAATGTAGCCGGCTCAGACGAAATTGGACGGGTTATCTTAGGTATTGAGCTAAGGGGTCGCTCTGGGGTCCGTGTTGAAAAGCGGACGCGGTCGAATGGCATGACAAGACATATCTTACAGAGAAATTAGATGGCTGACCAGAAAGGGAATATAAAAATTAAAAAATGGGGGTTTTCTGTTTTGCCTTGTATTCTGTTAGACATCGAATGGAATGAGTGGAAAGGGGGGGACGTAGAAAAATACCTCCCTAGTATTTTTGAATGGTTGGTAAAAGAGGAATGTTGTATAATGATGGACGTAACTTGTGGGATTATAAAAACCTTTATGAGAATGTTATATAATGATGGACGTATGTGGTGGAGAACGGGTGTGGGGTCGTTGGTTTGGCTTGTGCGATTTAGTGCGTGCCGCCGGGTGCATAGAGTGCGATGCTGTTTCCGGGAATCGAAACGTGACAAGTGACGAGACAATAGATGACCCTAGTTCAAAAGGTCATCCTGCACCTGTGTGGTGATCACGTGATATTACGTCACAGTTTTGAGATGTGAGAAAATTGGAGGTTTTTTAAGGTGTTCAAACTTAGGAGGCGCAGAAGTCAGACGAAGGAATTAATATGTAGTCAAGTCAGAACATGAAATGTTTTTCCCTAAGAAAGAATACTGGCGTACAAGATTTCTTTCTCCCCCTGTCTCCTCAAATAACAATGGACTGATTAGACAATAAGCTAGCTAAGGATTAACCACGATATTCGTAAATCTCTCTCTCTCCCCCCTCTCTCTCTCAACGATAGCAAAACATCTCCATGGGCAATAGAAAGTGACTTCGAATAAAAAGTAATTAAAATGAAAAGATTGTTGTCTTATTAAGCGGGTGAGAAAGGTCTTTTGTAACAGACAACTCACGGAGATGGCCACTACAGTGAAGAGGCGAAGAAAGTACTCAACCACTAGACGACAGAGCAAACCGAGAAGAAACGAAGGTATGAATTATTAAGGGGCTATGTAACACTATGAGGATTGATTGTGTATACTGTATACTGGAACAGTAAAATAAAAACCTCGAAAGCAGTGTTAAACCCCAAATGATTGTGTTCTTCATTTTTAATAACTGTCATACTTGTTATTTAAAAGAATACGACAACAACAAACAAGAAGATTACAGAGAACGAAAGTATGAAAAAAGATTTGGAGAAGAGAAGTCGACTGAGTGCAAGTCCAATCAGACATTTTAAAAACGAATAATTCAAACATTATTAAGTTGTTCCCCTCCGTTCGATACTGTGTCGATTTATGACATGACAGACAGAATAAAAGAACAACTGCCTAATTCAAACATTTTCCCGAAGTTTGTTCTATTAATTTAAATTAGCAACGCACAGTATTGTTCGTTCACAAACAGATTTTATTTTATTTACATCAGTGTAAGCCTCTCTCCTCCCAAAATGCCACACATCGAATCGAATCGAAGACACACGTTTATCTGTACGACTATGAATGCATTTGATAAAAGATTTCGAATTTTATAAACGATTTTTGACATCACACTCTATGTCAGGTAAGCATATTTCAAGCAAAATAACTCCGAGTCCAGCATCAAACGTTTTAAACACAACACTCAGTAGAAGATTTAGCACAATAACAACGACAATATACACCATAATATACACCATAACCCAAACCCCAACCCTAACCCAACCCCTAACCCCAACCCCAACCCCAACCTTAGCCCTAATCCTAACCCTAACCCCAACCCAAACCCCTAACCCCGACCTTAGCCCTAACCCAACCCCTAACCCCAACCTTAGCCCTAATCCTAACCCCAACCCCAATCCTAAACCCTAACCCTAACCCTATAATATATTTAGTTTTACTGTATGAAGTTGATTTAGCGCATAACTCATCACTTGCATAAATCGATCATGATGTCTGTACAATTGTCATGCTTACATAACTATTAGTTATTAATCGATCGAAATGTAACGTGTTTTGGCATTTTATAAAAATCAAATTCATGTCAATTGTTAACTAATTAAAAAAATCGAAATATTTTTATTTTGCTGATTAATTGATTTATGCAGACAGATTGCTTCGAGTAGGAAATAAATTAAAAGCTCTTTAACCAGTTTTCCTCGGTGAAACACAATTACAATAATACGAATAGGTGTTTGTTTTTCGTATATGTTTATTTGTAGGCAAAAAAGTGTTATTAATGAGAGGTTATACTCAATACTCAATCAATAACCGTTATAAGTTGTAGCTAGACAAGTTTTTGTTTAAAATGATTTAGAAGAAACGGAATCATAGATTGAAGTTCAGCCGAGCAGCTGCCATGAAAATAACGATAGAGCAGAGGAAGACTAGCAACGACTAGATTTCGAAGTCTGTTTTGCACTCTCTCAAGACATGAAATAATGTTTTGGCAGCATCTCCACATATGTGACAACAATACTTTATTTTACGACGTATTTAGTTCGTATATAGATAAGCGATTGCGCCAGGAGTGAGATACTTTATTGAGCGGTAGAATGATCTAAGCATTTTCCATCGGCCTTTGGAAACATATTTGATGTAAGGATTTCTATTATAGGTTAGGAGTGAAGGTCAGCCACAAATAGTTGTCAAAACAAGGGATTTCCTCAATACGAGAGCCATGCTTTTTTAATTAGGGCCAAGTGGGGGTCAGAGCGTTGGTGGTGAAAAGAGAGAAGCTTAATTTTAGACACATTAAAAATAAACTGTTTTCTCTATTGCGGAAAAGAAAGATTCAGAAAGATCTTGGTAATTGCTGCTTTTCGAAGTGTTGCCGTAGATGGTTGTGTCGTCTGCATTAATATCGATGAATCACCTAAGAATGTTATTTGGGAAATCGTTTATGAACATCGGGAAGACGATTTGGCCAGACTGCATCCGTAAGGGCCCGAAGCGTTTATATTATTATATTCAGACCTGCCGATCGACGACTACTTTTCAGACAGAAAAAATGTTGATTGTTGGGAGACATTTCTAGATATCACATAGGTAAACATTTCCGAAGTAGATCTTTATGTCAAAGCCTATAAAAGACCTATGACATGTCAAGAACTATTGCTCTAGAAATTAAGTCCCCGTCAATAGCCCCGCTGATCCTATGTGATATTACAGTACACCAGCAGTTGATAGTGTAGAAAAATAGATGCCATTTAAAATACATATATGAAATATAATAATGTATATTTATAAAGAAGAAATCCTATAATATGTGAATAAATATGTCATCTATTTTTAAATCTGAAATAGGTTTTCTGCATGCTCAATGCAGAACAATAATATTATTTTAATTTTATTTGCTCGATGGCGAAATACATAAACGTAGAAAAGAACATAACCGTCATCGGAAAAGGTGGTGAAAATCGATCAAATGTTAAAAAAATAAAAGTATAAAACGCTTCGTTTTTAGCAAAAAAGAATTCAGGCGCCATTGCTTTTAGCAACTGAAAAAGTAAAAGAAAACATCCTCTGACAGAAATGCTCTAACAGTCCCACTCAAGTTCATTTCGTATATGATTCAGTGCAGTAGAGAATTTCCTTCCAAACTCTTCGTTTACCAGGCCCTCTTTGACGGAGGCTGCAAAGAAAACATACATTTTTATCTTCAAGTTTTTATTATGCATATCTTCATCTGTTTTTTA